>CM042157.1:1954058-1964058 GCA_023376005.1 Doryteuthis pealeii
TACTAAAATGGGGAAATACAATGATTCGTTTAACTTGGAATGAAATTGTGAAGAACGATAAAAAAAAGAACGTATTTAAAGAAAGAGTGATGGAATAGTTAGAATTATATATATATATATATATATATATATATATATATATATATATATAAGAACACTGCTATTGCTGTTGAGGACTGGGAGAAGCTAGCTTGTAATAGACCTAGCTGGAGAGCCACTATCTACCTGTCTGTGGAAGAATTTGAGTCCAACCGAATCAAACACCAAAAACTGAAACGGTCAATTAGAAATGGTAATCTTCAACCAAGCAACATTCAAAGTGGAGAAGTTCCAACATGTGGTTTATGTGGAAGAGTATGTCTCTCCAGGGCTGGCCTGGTGAGTCATCTGAGAAAACACAGGAATGGAGAGTCAAATACAACTGGCATATAAATATGATGATAAAAAATAGGGAAAAAGCAGGAAATGGTCTTACTCGAATCACGAGTTGACAGCCATTATATATATATATATATATATATATATATGTATATATATATGTGTGTGTGTGTGTGTGTGTGTGTGTGTGTGTATTTGGGCAGAATTCTTTCATTTATACATGTAGAATTAAACTTTTCGAGTGTCTGGCCAACTTTTTAATATTTGGTTGGAATTCGTTGATAAGTCCACCAAGGTTCATGTCCCGAGTACTTTCGGCACTTCGAAGTGCCATCATCAGAGGCGATGTGTTCCAGTTTTTAAAAAATTATATTAATGTGGAGGCTGGAAGGGGAAGAATGGATGAGAAAGTTGTTATATGCATTTTTAAATGTGTGTAAAAGAACAAAAATAAAATTGTTAAACAGATGTGTCTTTTGTTTAATTCTACTATTATATATATACATATATATATATATATATATATATATATATATATATATATATATATAATATATATATATAATAGAGAGAGAGAGAGAGAGAGAGAGAAAGAAAGAGAGGTAGATAGATAGATAGAAGGAAAACAGAGACACAAAGTGTAAAAGAAAGAAATATGAAAGAAAGAAAATAAAGATTAAAGAGAAAAAAGCAAGTCAATGAGAAAATGCAAGGTCGAAAAGACGGAAAGAATGAAGTAATCAGAGAATGAAGAAGAAGAAAAGAAAATAAAGGAACGAAACAAGAAACGAGAGAGAGAGAGAGAGAGAGAGAGAGAGAGAGGGGGGGGAATAGAGAGTGGAAGAGAGAGAGAGAGACAGAGAGAGAGAGGAATAGAGAGTGGAATAGAGAGAGAGTAGAATGAGAGTGGAATAGAGAGTGAAAGAGAGAGACAGAGAGAGTAATAGAGAGAGAGAGAGAGAGAGAGAGTGGAAGAGAGAGAGAGAGTGGAATAGAGAGTGGAATAGAGAGTGAAATAGAGAGAGGAGAGAATAGAGAGAGAGAGAGAGAGTGGAAGAGAGAGAGACAGACAGAGAATGGAAAAGAGAGAGAGTGGAATAGAAATCGGATATTAAATGAGAAGTAGGGGACAAAACCTGGAGAAATAAAAGTAATGAATAAAATACAGATAGGGTGAAGTAATTAAAGAAAAGTGAAGAGAAGGAATTGATGTGAATAACAATTGACCAACAAAACACATAGAACAGAAAACACACCAACAAAATGCACATTCAATGTTGTAATGAAATAAAAACAAACAAAAATGGAGATAGGAGCAAAGTTGTTTTAATAAATAATGGTGCCATTTTAAAAACGTAATAAAAAACACAGTCAATTGTAATAAAGGTTAACCTTATTCTTTAAGAGACTAATTATCTTTTCAGAACATCGATGGGCAAAAACAGCAGGTACCATTAGCAATCTGAAAATTATTTCCCAGACTAAGCAAAGGTCACTAAATTCCAAAACAACATTTTTTTTATTAACTAACATAAAATCTGTGATTTTTTCCAGCTTACGTCCCATGCATGGTTAGAAATTTGGGTTTACAGCCAATTGCCACTGAGTTTAATTTTTACCGGGTGTTTGGTTTGGTTTGTTTTGTTTTACGGCATATCAACCTCAGTGGGTCATTTAATGCCGATAAAGTTTTGAAATAAATCAATTCTTAATGGATAATACAATTTTTTTATAAATACATTTTTCTATTTAACCCATAGATGGGACCCTAACAGGTACTACCACTCCGGGTCAGAGTGGACCAGGGAGCAATGGTGATGAAGGGGTGCTCCACATTCCCAAAACCTCCAAAACTTGAACCTCACCATTAAATAGAGTTTAACGTCATTCCCAGGGCATGAATACCTTTAGGCACCACCTTCTAGCACCCATATGATAAAAAGGGGTTGGGGCTTGCCATAAGGGCCATAGGGTTGGGAAAATCATATAGGTGCTAGGGCTTGACGTGACCAGCCGATTGATCGGAGGAAACATTTTTTTATTAACTAAGATAAAATCTTTTTTATGGAAGTGATTTTTTCCATGCATGGTTAGAAATTTGGGTTTACAACCAATTGCCACTGAGTTTAATTTTTACCGGGTGTTCCATACCAGTAGTCTGGTAACCATATAATATAAGTTTAGAAAATCACTATCTCAACGTTTTGAGGAAGGAATATATTTTCCTATCTTCGTAACCAATATCGCAAAGTAGTCAGAATGTAACAACTTCCATTTTTACTCCAATGAAAAGACGCCAGAATCTGTTTTTTGCAGTGTCTAAACTAAATATAAAAACACGTCTAAAAGAACAAATGTTAAATATTTCTTCTCATCACATTCGCTGCTATATCATCTCATGTATTCTAATGTCTCCTTAATATGTGTCTTCTTCTTAGTCATTTATTTTTTTGGTTGCAAACATCTTAATCGGGTCATCTCTCTCTCTCTCTCTCTCTCTCTCTCTCTCTCTCTCTCTCTCTCTCACTCACTCTCTCTCTCTCTCTCTCTCTGTGTGGTTCTTTCTTTGTATTTCATGTTAAGCATTCGAGTTCGGGAAAAAACCACCACAGGATAGATACTGCGTCTACCTACAACCTACTATCTGGTCGATACTGATTTAACTAAATCTTACTTTCCCATACTCAGCGATCATGTTACTTCCTAATCCAATCAGAGAGTCCCGCGGAAAACTCGTGGTTAAGACGTGTTAATAAAATTCTATGAATTTTCAATTACCGTTAAATTTTAATCTAACTAAATTTCATTAGCTCAGTCGGTAGAACGTCCGACTAGAAACCAAAAGGTTCCTGGTTCGATACCGGCCCTCGCCAAGTAAATGAGTAGCACAAAGATCTGTGTGGTAAAGTGAGGACCTGATGGTAAGTGTGGCGCTCAACCTCAGACGCCAGTCTAGCGCTAGTGGAAAGGGGATAGACTCACTGTAAGGCTGATACCGACATTAGGCCACATGACTGACTTTTACTTATATTTCATTGCAAAAATGTTAGATTGTGTCTATTTATTATGTAACACTGTTTCCATGTTCAATATATTTCGAATTCTGAAGGAACGATATGCATTATCAAATAAACTAAATAATATTTCAGCTTAAAATGGGGGAAATGTGGTAGGTTTCGTCCTTGACAAATTCTTCAAATCAAGCATCTGGAAACAGATCTTTATTCTTCTGAAATATTGAAAAGTGAAAATTTGTGCAGAATTGTCAGTATTTTCTCAAGAGAAAATGAGTTATTCTTCAAAATTATAATGCAAGTGTCCCACCCTACATTAAAATAAACCGAAAAGAAGATTAAATATTTAGGTGGGGAAGTTCGTTAAGTCATCAGGTTTAGCACTAAAAAATGTTCGTTTAATCAGATCATTAGAACATTTTCTTAATGGAAAAATCATTCAAAGTATAAAGACATAAATCAATTCAATATTATCAGAATTATTTTGGTTTTGAATTCCAGATTCTTTCATCGAGAAATAAAAGAATTAGTTGTCTTAATGGACATTTGTCATTGCTAATAATGATTATATTCCTGAGCGATAAATTTAGCCTCTTCTATATTTGAACAGGATTTAATGCAGTCTCTAAAATTACGACATTTCTTAAAAAATGCCCCTCATCTGAAAAAACAAAAACAACTAAGGACTGAACTAAGGAGACAGATAGGGAGAGTGTTAGAACGATATAAAGATGCGCCAACAGAGAAAAAAAAAGTAATAGAATATAGAATAGAAATGCATTGAAAAATAAAGAAGAATGAAGGGAGAAAAAGGAGAGAGAAAAAACTAATAAAAAAGATTCATAGAGAAAAAGAAACAGAGAAAGAGAAAATGATAGAAAGAGAAAATAAAATAAAATAATACCCACCACAAAAAATACAAGAAAGATGTCTTCAGAATTAAATGATAAAAATGGGAAAGTAAAACCACAAAAAATAAAAATAGTGTGAAAGAAAAGGAAAAAGATGCAGAAAAAAATTAATATTTTATGAAAATCTTTGGAAACGAAGGAAAAAAGAAGGAAATGTATGGAATGAGAGGAATAAAAAAATAACTGAGAAGTAAGAGCCGAACAGAGAATAATGGAAGCTCAACATGGTAAAAAAAAAAAGAAATATAAACTTGAAAAAGGCTTAAAAATAACTAATGAAAGATAATGAGAGGGAATGATTAATAACAAAGATATAGGAGAGTGAGTGAATAAATGAACGAGAGAAAGAGAGAAACAAACAGAAACAGAGAGAGAGAGAGAGAGAGAGAGAGAGAGAGAGAGAGAGAGAGAGAGAAGAGAGAGAGAGAGAGAGAGAGAGAGAGAGAAGAGAGAGAGAGAGAGAGAGAAGAGAGAGAGAGAAGAAGCAGGAAGAAAGGATGGAAAGTATGTTGTTTGGGTTTTAGGGAATGTCAACCCTTGTTGAAATATTTAATGCCGAAGACATTTTGTCTTATTCATTCTTGATGGGTAGTCAATTTTTTAGACTCATTTTTCCCATTTAACACTAACAGGTGCTACCACTCCCGGTCAGAGTAGACCAGAGAGCAATGCTGATAAAGAGGTGCTCCACATTCCACAAACCTCCAAAAGTGGAACCTTACCATCAGAAAGAGTTTAACATCATTCCCAGTGCATGAAGACCCTCAGCCACAGCCTTCTAGCACCCATATGATAAAAATGGTTTGGGATTGCCATAAGTGCATTAGGATTGGGGCAATCATATAGGTTTTAGGGTTTGACGTGACCAGTCGATTGATCGGAGGGGCCTCTCCAACCGCCCGTCTAGCCTAACTAGGAGTCTAAGTGGAGTGTTGCATGTCATGGACTACTCATCCAGCATGAATTCGTCCTTAAGCATCATGGGTCACCACCCAAGGCCAACAACTGAAATATATATAACACGTGTTGATAAGTCATTAAATCAATTTTATCCATTCAACATTTTCATTCCTTTATTCATTCATCCTTTCAATATATATATATATATATATAGTGAGAGAGAGAGAAGAGAGAAGAGAGAGAGAGAGAGAGAGAGAATTAAACAAAAGACACATCTGTTTAACAATTTTTTTTTTTATCTTTTCGAGTTTTCTGGTCAACTTTTTAATGTTTGGGTGGAATTCGTGGATAAGTACACCAAAGTTCAAGTCCCGAGTACTTTCGGCACTTTGAAGTGCCATCATCAGGGGTGATGTGCTCAAGTTTTTTAAAATTATATTAATGTGGAGGCTGGAAGGAGAAGAATTGGTGAGAAAGGTGTCATAGGCATTTTAAAATATGTGTACTGTATTGGAAATTAATTTTGTTTAAGAATGGTGTGTATTGTTTTATGTATAAAGCTTCTAGTATTTGGAGTTTTTGTTTATTTTTTTCTTTGAACTTTGGTGGACTTATCCACGAATTTCACCCAAATATTAAAAAGTTGGCCAAAAAACTCGAAAAGATCAAAAATAAAATTGTTAAACAGGAGATGTGTCTTTTGTATAATTCTACATGTATAAATGAAAGAATGCTGCCCAAATACACACATACACACACACACACACACACACACACACACACACACACACATATATATATATATATATATATATATATATATATATGCGTGTAATGGAGGTGCTTGCTGCAATGATTACTTACCTTCGTAGGAAATGGACATGAAGAGACGAGTTCAAATCCTGGAAAAGGTTGTTTACTGTTTACATGGCGCTGATACAACTCGGAAAGGTATGAATCCAATTATTTCCCTTCCGGTCAATAGTAGGGCAGACTTGATTCTTTAACCTCATGCAACCAGTCTAGGAGAAGGAAGACTCTTAATTCAAACCTGTTAAAGTCCGTTTAACAATTTGACCATGTGTCAAATCATGGTCGTGCAGAGGGGTTGATACACACACACACACACACACACACACACACACACACACGCACATACACACACACACACACACACACACACATATATATATATATATATATATTATATATATATATATATATAGTGCAAAAAGATTTACACAGCTCTAGGATCTACCAATTAAGCCCTACAACTTTTTAGCGGAAGTGTTTTTATCCCGATGCAGTCTTTCTTTTTTATTTTTACTTATTCTTTTTCTTCTTCTTTTCATTCGGCCACCAGAGTTGCAACCGAAATGTATTTAAAGAAAAAAGCATTTGGTGGGGGGTTGCACATGCTGTTGGCGCGAAAGCAGTCAGTCGAAAAAGAAGTATGGCCAACGCAGTGGCAAGGTTTCTTTGATTTGGAACTTGAAGGAACTGGGTCATCGGTTCATTGAATAAAGCTGCTGTGGGCAGACAATTTGTCAAAAATGGACACAAATCTCTTTAAGATACGCATAGGTGGATATATATTTAGCAATCAAGAAGAAGATTGCGGCTTTTTTTATTATAACATGGACGAATAATATGAACATTTTAGAAGACCTTTATCCTTAAATACGTGCATATGTGTATGATTATATATGTTTATACAATATTCTATAACATATTCATACATAGAAGTATATATAAAGTGTCAAATTTCCAGTTCAAGGAGAAATATTAAAAATGTATTTATCTATATATTAAAACTCGTGTTCCTTAATTGTACAACAGTTATCATCTTGCAACACCTTCTGGTTAAAAATGAGACTGTCTAAACCGTCCAAGATGAAATGCAAAGATGTAAATCCTGATTATCTGGTGTTGCTTATCCGCTGAATTTTTATTTCTTATGAGTGTCACACAGACCTCAGGTTGCTTACATTATCTGTTGTTACTAAGTGGGTAACAATCTAAGTATTGACCAGGCTCTTTGTTGCTTAACTTATGTATTAAATTTTATTTTATTTTATTCTTAAACCCGAGTGTTGATGGATATAGAAGAATTCATTTAACATGGAAATTCTATTTGAAAATTTCGTTTTCTTTTGAAATAGTTTTATTGTTTTGCAAGTTTTTCATTATATTTTCTGTGCATTTCTTTCACACAAAATTTCAGCTGATACGGTTTTCATTTTTTCTTAGAATCAAAGATTAATATTTTCATTGCTGCTCGATTGTCAATTTCCCTCTTTTTATTCACAAAAAATTCTCAGGTCTTCTTGCGATTGAAGCTTCATTCTTTCATGGCTTTATTATTTCATGGCTGAATATATATATATATATATATATATATATATATATATATATATATATATATATATATATATATATATATATGTTGTATTTCTTTCCGTTTTTTAATGTTGATTTCCTTTTCAGCTTTTGTAAAATAGACACAAAAGGCACCAGATCATTATTATCAGCGTGAACGGGTATAATAGTAGAAAATAATTTCCATAGATGCAGTGCCACATCGGAATATTGATCCTGCTATTAAAAATTAGATATAATCTATGACTTTAAATTGGTTGACTTTAACTGTTTTAGATAGTTATTTTGGGTTTCCTGGGTAAAAATGCTTTTATAAACCAATTTTTAGTAGTAGGGAAGCTCTAGAACTCATTTTACTGACAAAAATAGATTACAAAAAGTCACCATTATCACCAACCCCATTAAATTTGGAGAGCTAAAAATCGATAAAGCTCCGCCTATTTTTGGAATCGGAAGCTCAAATTTTGAGGATTTTTCAACGTCCACATCCGCATTTGGATGGAGAAGGTGATAATTTTACTTTATTCTGGGTGATTTGGGGTACCCGAACGCAAATGCACACCTTACACTATTAAATTGCCAATTTGATTGTAAGTAGCTTTATTCTTGAAGTTTGAACATTTTAATGATATTCTACATATACAATATCTGCCTTTTTTCTGTGTTACGGTAAAAATACCACATAACAATCAGATTATTACGATATATATTTACCAAGACCTCCATTCAAACAGTGAGTGACATATGGTCATTTTTAAACGGAGTTTAACAGGTTTGAATTCAGAGTTTTCCTTCTCCTAGACGGGTTACCATATCAAGGTTAAAGCCCAATCTGCTATGCTATATACCCATAGCTAGGGAGAGAATATTTTGATTCATATTATTCCCAGTGGTATTAGCGCTATATAAAATGCAAATCTCCTCGTCCAGGATTTGAAATCGGGTCACTGTGTTTTTTTTCTACAACGATGACCATTTACACCTCATTAGAATATTCATAGCATATATATAGTGTAGGTGCCTGCTGTAACAGTTTAATATCCAATCTCTTACTGTATCCTAATCGGATAAGCCTAGGTTACAACACGTGCTTGCCAAAGACTCTTCCAAAAACCAATTAGAATTTCAATGCCTTGGAGTATATTTTATATCATTTTGAAAAATCTTCTTCTTAACTTTTAATTGTAAGAAAAAACAATTTGAATCAATAGCTCTTCACAGCTTATATATAACACGTAAACCTCATGTATAGAATACAGAAGAATCCTACCTTTAGCTTTATTGTTATGTGATACCACTAAGAGACGTTTCTTTGGCAAAGACTCTCTCCAAAGCAAATTAGAATATAGAGTAAGAACTTATACAAGGGTGAGTCAAAAGGTAATGCCATTTTGCTTAGGACAGGTATAATTATCAACATAGCAACATGTATCATACAACAAAATGAAGCTGTTCCGCTGTGGATTACATCCCTACTTCTCCACATTTCTACCAATAGCAATGTTCCACCGTGGGATGAGAGCATGTATCTCTGACCTGTAAAATTCTGCTAACTGTTATTTGAGCCACTTCTTCATTAGAGATTTCAGTTTCTCATCACTGGAATAATGTTTGTCTCCCAAAACCTCTTTCATGGTGCCTGAAGAGATAATAGTATGAAGGCGCTAAATCTGGTGAGTATAGAGAATACGGTAAAATTGTCCACCGGAATGATGCAATTTTCTCCTTTCTTCTTTTGCTTGTGTGTGGTTCAGCATTGTCATGCAGAAGGAGGACATTGTCGATTGGAAAGTTGAGTCTTACTCGTCGGACTCTTGCTCTCGGCCTCGTTAGACTTACTTTAAATATACGCTCCTACATTTGGGGCGCTGGTGATCGTCGTCAGTGATGTAATCCGCAGGGTTCATTGGAAAGTTTCGGGTCTTCTAACATCAGACTTCCTTCGCCTTGCTGACCCTATCAGAGGTGATCAAACTCTGGTACAACCACCAACAATAGCCGCTAAAAGACTCTTGACACATGAAAAAGAAATTTTTTCTTGGACGGTTATAGAACTCTAACCCATTCAAATACAAAGCACTGCGCATCTGATTGGTTGTTAGTAACAGCCAATCAGATGCGCGGTACCCCATATTTAAATGGGATACGAAGCCAGAAACACTTTTCTCCGTTAGGATTACGAGGTTCAGATGATTAGGTAAGTCAACTCTTCTTTAATAAAGAAAGGAGAGGAATGATTTTAATGATTTGTTTTACTTTTTATTTCAATTTTTTTTTAGATTTTGTCTATATACCATTTTTTACAATTTTTTAAATTTTATTTTATCTACATCCCCCTTTTTAGCTTTATAAAAACAACTTCACATAAAATGAAGAAAATGGTATTACTTTTTGACTCACCCTCGTAGTAACTTAAAA
>CM042157.1:1966558-1996558 GCA_023376005.1 Doryteuthis pealeii
GAGATGAGGCTTGATGATAAGTATTATCTGCTTTATTCGGACTATTGTCCTCATCTTCATTGTTAGCTGTAAAACGTTTGGGCCGTTATGCTCTCCGGCCTTCTTCAGGTATTTCTTGTCGGACTCGGGAACCTTCTCGGATTCGGGAATATTCTTTTCGAACTCGGGAACTTTCTTGTCGTAATCGGGAGCCATCACGGAACTTTGAACTTAACCCTTTATTTAGTCCACGGGGGTATCTTGTTCTCATTCCGCTAACCATAGCTGGGGTAGAGGCGTTAAGCTGTTTAAATTATTTTTCTATGTTACTGCCTCTACTCAGGATTGAACCCGGAATCCAGAGATAACTATCATTTAGAACTGTCTTAACCTAACTACCTTATCCACTAGGCCATGTGTCCAAATGGAAGTACCTGAACAAGGCCGGAGGGCATATCGACCTAAACGTTGTACAAATAACAATTAATATGAGGACAATAGTCCGAATAACGCAGATAATACTAATTATCAGCATTATTACCAACAACACAATAACTTTCAGTTCGACTTCCTTCTTCGATATTCTGTATTATCTTTTGTTGGAATCCTTATGGGTCATCTTGTAGGCCTTAGGCAAGAGCGCTTGTCCAGTGGAATTGGATCCTTGGTAATCCTCTGATAATGAATCTTCTGCTAAAGAGTCCTCAGTTCCTTTGTCAATGGTCGTACGTATATTGTGATTGTTATAATCTTATGGGCCATCCTGTAGGCGTTAAGCAAAGAACTTGTCCAGTGCAATTGGATCCTTGGTAGTCCTCCACTAATGAGATCTTTGGTTCTTCTAGTAGAGTCCTCAGTTCCTTTGTCAATGGTCGTAAGTTTCTCCTCAGTGATTGCAAATGAACTGTGGTAAGTATTAGTGTTTACGTAGTGAATAAGCCGCGCATTATGGTTGTTGATTGGCCAGAGGAGTAAACCATGTGACCTTGGCTAGTCTATAAATCCAGATGGGGAATTGGAGCAAACCTTACATCCACAAATATTCCAACATCTTTTCATTGTTTTCTACAAATATATCGAAGTATAACTTATATCTCAAACTAAGCGACGTGTACTCTCCTAATTTAGTATTTTTTTTAGAAACAAAGAACATATGGATGAATGTCTCTTCTTTCTACGCCAAAATTACCGGCCAACAACACCATTATTTCCACCTCGTGCACCTGGTGTAATGGTTGTCGTCGAAGGAAATGGACACGGTGATACGAGTTCAAATCCTGGGTGAAGTTAGTTGCATTTCATGTGGTACTAATACCACTGGGAAAAGTATGAATCCAACTACTCTCCATTTAAGTATGGGTAAATAGTAGGGCAGACTAGGCTCTCCAACCTTGATACGGCAACTGGTTTAGCAGAAGAAAAACTCCGAATTCAACCCTGGTAAATTCTGCTTAAGAATTTACCTTGTGTCACATCCTGCTCGTGCGGAGGGTTTGGTAAATACATACTTCCAGCTCGTCCTCCTTATTCTATATTCTGTATTATCTGTACATCTGAGCTTTTCCTATGCCTTGTCTTTTTGTATACTTTACTTATTCTTTGACTTTTCCTACTCGTATTTAAAAGATATATATTTGGGAAAGGTATGAATCCAATTATTTACCCACTAGCTATGGGTAAATAGTAGGGCAGACTGAGTTCTTTAACCTTGATTAAGCAACCAGTCTAGAAGGAAAACTCTAAATTAAAAGCTTTTAAACTCTGCTTAAGAAATTGACCTTGTTTCACATCCTACTGAGAAGGGGTTGGTAAATACCTATATGCTCTAGTTGAAGAGGTAGATAAAATGACATTAGATATAAGACTCTTAAAAATGGTCTCTGAATTGTTCCATGTAACAATGAACGGCCTAATAGATAAAAGTGTTGGTTAAGATCTTCTAGTTGGAATCTACCAGAAAGTTGTAAGTTCAATCCCTAGATCCAGGTTCAGTGGAAATAAAATAAAACATTACAATGCTGTACCGTTGTCCCTTTTTTTTCGGGCACTAAAAACGATATCTGTAACGTGGCGGCGGCGGCGGCGGTGTATATTGAATAGCGGGTCTCGTCCACGTGCCTCCAAATTCACAGTGCTAAAATGGTGTTGATAAAAATTACAACGCGAGAAATATGTAGTCACAACTGCTAACCTTTATTTCCAGGGTATGTTCGTCCCGTGGGCTGTATCGGAGAGGAGGAAAGGCAGAGAGAAAGAGAGAGAGAACACTACTTGATTACTGTGACCCCATACTAGGCACCAAATGCCCGTCTGTTCCTCTACGTGTCCGAAAGCAAAAAGAGACTCGTCCTTTTCTTCGTCGTTCCACGTCACCACGTGACTTCCGGTCAACACCCGAGACTTCCGGTTGACACTCTTTTCTCAGTTCGGGGTCACGCTCCGGTCAAATCATCGTTCATCCTGTTTTGGCTCATCACTATTTTTTAAACCTTTAGCATCTCGTATTTATTTATTTCTTCCTCCTCCTTCTATTAGTAGTCCTTGCCAAATGCAATCTTGCTACAATGCTAAAATAACTAAGAAGCTGAATTAACTGATATATAAAGGATATATCCCAAGGTGCAAACAGTAGAGTGAAAAAAAGCCTACCCTCATGTATTTTTTTATACTTTACTTATACTTTGTCTTTTTCTACTCGTATTTAAAAGATATTTTCAAGTTTATTTTCACCAATTGTTTTCTAATTTTCTTTACATTTATTAACATTTCTTTCTCTTGTTAACGTTGTTTTTTTTATAGATTTCTCATCTCCAACGTTTTTACTGCACCATCACCTTCACTTCCCTCATCTTTTCTCATTCTACCTCTTGTTATACCTCCTGTTATTATTCTAATTATTTCTTTTGTTTGTATTTGCATTTATTTCCCTCACCATCAGCATCACCACCAATATCAGCGAATTAACCGAATTTAATGAAATTTCCAGTGTTGAAATATTAATGAATAAAAGATATAATGCAACAGTTATTTCATTTTTTTAAAATTACATTTTTTTTCATGTCAGTTGACTTTGAATCACGTATCTTTGAGAATATGCGTTACGCCTCAAAGATACGTGGTTCAAAATTAACTGAGCTGGAAACATGGAATTTAGGTCCGTTACGTTCGATTTATCTGAAAGAAACTAAAGGAAAAAAAGAAAGAAAGGATGTAAAGGACAGAAAGGAACGTAAAAGAAAATAATTCAAAAGAAAGGAAAGGAAAGGGAGGAAAGAAAGAAGGAAAGAAGGAAAGAAAGAAAGAAAAGAAAGGGAAGAAAGAAAGAAAGAAAGAAAGAAGGAAGGAAAGAAAGGAAAGAAAGAAAGAAGGGAGGAAAGAAAGAAAGAAAGGAAAGAAAGAAAGAAGAAGGAAGGAAAGAAAGGAAAGAAAGAAAGAAGGGAGGAAAGAAAGAAAGAAAGTAAGAAAGAAGGAAAGAAATAAAGAAATAAAGAAAGAAAGGAAGAAAGAAAGGAAAGAAAGAAAGAAGGAAGAAGAGAAAGAAAGAAAGAAAGAAAGAAAAAGAAAGGAAAGAAGAAAGAAAGAGGAAGGAAAGAAAGGAAAGAAAGAAAGAAAGGAAAGAAAGAAAGAAAGAAAGAAAGAAAGAAAGAATAAAGAAAGGAAGAAAGGAGAAAGAAGAAAAGAAAGAAAGAAAGAAGAAAGAAAGAAAGGAGAAAAGAAAGAAAGAAAGAAAGAAGAAAGAAGAAAAGAAAGAAAGAAAGAAAGAAAGAAAAAGAAAGAAAGAAGAAAGAAAGAAGAAAGAAGAAAGAAAGAAAGAAAAAAAGAAAGAAAAAGAAAGGAAGAAAGAAAGAAAGGAAAGAAAGAAAGAAGGAAAAAGAAAGAAAAAGAAAGAAAGATGTAAACGGGAATACAAAGATGAGAAAATAAATAAAAAAATCCAAGAGGAAGAAAATAACAAATAGAGATTAATCGAAGAAAAAAAAAAAGAAGAAAAATACGTCAGAAAAATGAGGAAGGAAATTAAAAATCGAAACAGAAAAGAAAGAAACGCCATATTCTTTATTCTCTTTACTTTCCCGGCATTTATAATCCTACTCTTCTCATTTCTATCTGTTATTCATAACTCCTTTTCATTCTTCCTTTTCTCTGCTATGACCTCATTCCTATACCTTCTTCATTTTCTCAACATTTGTATTCCTGCCTTTCTTCTTTTTCTCTGCTATTCAAAACTCCTTTTCATTCTTCCTTTTCTCTGCTATCGCCTTTTTCCTAAATTCTTTTGTTCTGTACCTCCTTTAAAATATCCCTTCCTTCTCTTTTCTTAGCCCGTCTCCCTGCCAATATGTCTTTGCAAGCCGACCTCAAAATTGTTGGCCAGAATTATGAGCGAGGCACCAAATAGCGGAAATCAAATGGACAATAAAAGTGTCAATATTTTCCATCTGCTGCAAATGTGTCGCCATAAACACTTCAGGGTGCGACTAAGAAAAAAAATCCCCAATTTACCAAATGCTGTGAATATTTCCAAGAATTTGAAAGCAAAAGAAAACTCGGATTGGAACCAGCGAGACAATGACAAGAAACGAAGTGTCTGCGTACTTTTAGTCTAGCAGAAGATAAGCAATGGCTAGCATGAAAGCAGAATTTAAATATGAAAAATACTACACATCTTGAGAAGAGAGAGAGAGAGAGAGAGAGAGAGAGAGAGAGAGAGAGAGAGAGAGAGAGAGAGAGAGAGAGAGGAGAGAGAGAGTAGTGGCTAATGTGCTGGACTGTGAAATCGTAGCTAGCAAGTTCGAACTCCAATCGCGCTATTACGTTCATTTTTGAGCTAATATCATTGGAAAAGGTATGAAACTCCCCATCGTCATGTTAGTTACATAGTACTTTTACTGGTCTCCAATAAATTTGGCACGGGCATTTAGTAACTCACGGGGTTTAATATACAATTAAACAAAAATAAAACCTAAACCAAATCTTTTTAACAACTTTTAATAGAATTTTTATGAAATAAAAATACCAGAACAACAAAAAAAAAACCCATGTCAAACTAAAGTAAATTCCTGAATAAATAATCTTTTTAAAAATTATCATAAAATGGTGCAAGGATTAAAAGATTAAAAGATTAAAGAAAAACTCGGTGCAACAATCTCTTCTTTTCTCACTCAGTCTTTCTATTTATCTTTCTTTCTTTCTTTTTCTTGCTCTCTGAAATTTTTTTGAAAAATCAGAGATTAATGAATGGCATAAAACCTCTTCAGTGAGATATGCGAAATAGACATGCCACATTTTACATAACTATAAGTTGCATAGTCACACCCAGGACCATTTATGCCATGTGGTCACTCGGGCATAAGTAACAGGGTACAAAGTTGAAGGCAAACAGACAGCGAAGACAACACGTGTACACAGCAGTATTTTTGTGTTTGTCCATTCCGGGCGTCAGTTTTATTAGTTGTTTGGGCCTGCGTGGATGGTCCAGTTATAAAGAGAAAGACTATTATTTCTTAAAGGGACTTGCATTCTAAAATTCCCAGCTGCTTGTAGGACTCAACTTAGACTCGACAAAATCTCCTCGTGGATTGCCCATTATTCTGGCGACTTCAAACTCTCAGTCACTTTTTTTCTTCTGCCACTGGTATCGGGGGAGGTATATATTCGTTTCCGGTTCAGTAATTTTCCAATCTATAAAAGTTTTATTTTGTCCAGCTATTTCGAAGCTTTTAGTTTATATATTTATTTTGGCCTAATTAGTTGTAGTCGTTTTTATGTGATTAACTAATCTAAAGGCGAATGCTATGACATGAATCATTCAGGTGTTAATTTTCAAATGGTCGCCCAAGACTCTCTGTCTCCTAAAAAATATTTTCTTTCTCTTTTTGTCTCTTTCTGTTTCCGCAGATTTTAGATATAATTTTTTTATTCACTTTAAATTTTCTCTAAGGCACCCATTACGTTAGATATAAAGTCAAATAATTATGAAGACTGTCACCAAGAAAGGAAGAAGGTGGCGTGAAACGATAAGGTTCCCATACCCCATGTAATCACTATTAGGTCATCGCACGACACCCAGTGTGAACGTATGAGGAATGTGACCCCATATGCTTCGCATACGTACCCCACTGATACTATGTTGTCCATAGTACCTAATGTGATACGTGTCACATACGTACTGCTGAGAGTGAGTATTCTTTAGTAAGAACTTTCTTTAGGGAGAGAGAGAGACATATTATGAAAGATATTAGAGAGAGATTAGAATTACTTGCAGAGCTACCATGTCCGCTGGCTTCTTCTGATTGTGCTTCTAGCTAAGGCTGACCTGGTCAAAATAAAAGGAATTACAAAAGACAAGACATCCGTTTTGCGACTTGATCAAGTAATTATTTATTTTAACTTCATCCATGATCACTGCACGGGGAAGATCAGGCCTTAGCCCGTCTTCACCCGTCGCCGACCAGGCTCAAGCTTCCGTCTTCACTCGTCGCCGACCAGACTCAAATTCTTTACTAACTTCTAACTATCACCTCTCACTCTTCCTTTCTCCCCTTCGCCATGTCAACCTTCCAATCATCCAATCAAATCTATCCACGCGTCTTTGCTAAATCAGCATTTAAACTTTTCCGCTGGTCATAAATTTTTCCTAACAAATCACACAATCCAACACAATGGTTATACGTCATAACCCTAGTGTTACTGGTGGATTACCGTGACATCCCAAACCAGGACACTTTACAACAACTCCGTTACGTTTTTTTAAGTTTTGCTTCTAGGTGAACAATTTATGTTGTTTTAGTCGAGCAACTATGTAACGGATATTAGATACTAATTGTTGATTATAGGACTATAGAATTATATAGTATACGAGTAGCAGACCCGAAGACTACAACAAATAAATTGCAAAATATTCTTACACGAGGAAAGTAAGTTAGTGACTCTTATTGTTGTCATCACATTTAGAACGAAAAAAACCCCAACAACAATAAAGACTAAAAAACTTGTCAAAACTAATAAAAAAAATAATAAAATTGTAACTTCTTCTTCTTCTTCGTTTTCTTCTTCTTCTTCTTCTTCTTCTTCTTCTTATTATTATTATTATTATTATTATTATTATTATTATTATTATTATTATTATTATTTTCATGTTCATATTCTTATCATCATCATTATCATCATTTTTATTATTAATATTATTATTATTATTATGTTCGTCTTCGCAAAAGACAATCAGGGAGAAGCAATCTCTTCATTGAAGGTAACTGGGTATAAATTAAAAGTAAAGGGCACCTCATGTGGTGTAATGGTTAGCAGGCTAGGTTCGCAAACCATTGTTATTGAGTTCGATTCTTACTGGGTGCCCCATAATCTGGTCTTGCGCCAAATCTAAGCTAAGCTTAATAAATAACTATAAATTAAAAGTAATTGATAAATTACAGATTGGTTCAATCCAAATGAAATAAATTAATAAGAATACTTATTTTTATGAAATTTGATTTTTTTAAAGTTAATGAATGAAAGATGTACGTAATTAAATGGCAGGATTATATTTTCCGTCCTAAGAAAAGAAGCGAAAATGACGTACACAGTCTATTTCTCAACAAAGAAACGAATGCTATAAAGAAACAATAAAGCAGAATGAGAAAAATGAACGAAATAAAGAAAGAATTTAAATTCAAATAAATAACATGTCTGATGATAAAACCTGGTTTGTCTCGTTCTGAAATTCAATACTTGAAAATCTACCAAAGTTCCACCAATTTATTTTTATAGTATTTCTCTTCTGGCTTTATTGTTTCATATATTATCTCTTCATTCAATTTTTATTTCTTTTTTCTTTATTCTTTCTATTTTATTACATTTTCTTTTCTTTTCTTTTGCCTTTTGTTCTAATCAATGGGTGAATCCACTTACAGAGGAGTAAAAATGTTATGCGTTTTAAAATATTGTATTGTCTTGTTCCGGGCAATAGATGTCGCCAGGACGCGAATATTTTGCTTCATCTTTTTAATATCTTTTATCTTTTGTTATTTTCTTTTGGGAGTCTTAAAATATTTCCCGTTCACTGATTGTGCTATTCTCAAGAATATATTAGCGATATTACTTTAACAGATAATGATCGTATGCACTTTACGAAATTAGCACACATTTGGGATTCTCGACGTAATCTTTCTATTGATTTGGTATTATGGTTTGTAATTTTTAAAACTTTTATAATGTTTATGACTTCTATTTATGCATCTTCAATTTCCTTTCTTTTACGATACAGCAAAATGTATTTCCTCTGTTAATCAACTTGTATTCATGAGGGATCTTTCCAGAGTGCCCTTTTCGTTGTGTAGTGAGAGATGAGACCTACCTCGTGCAACACGGTGTGACAGAGAGAGTGGCAGGCGTGAAGACTTGCCGTATTCTCGAAGGAAGCGGGCTAGGCTTTGCCTGGCGTGTAGGACTGACCTAGAGTCGAACCCGCTTCCTTCAGAATGTGAGAGCTGTGGACGATCAGTGAAATAAGAAATAGCATAGTGGCCCGGATGTAGGTGGTCGCGCCGTGCTGACGAGTGTCGCACGTGCTGCACGGACAATTATGAGTGAGGAGCCCGGATGTGATGAAATTGAGATGTATTTAAAGGACTTATTCTCACAGACCAGGGAGAACGACTGCAGTAGTATTTTGTTGTCGAGACGAGCGGGACAAAGAAATAATTTTGGATATTGGATTTTGGAGCGTGATACAGTTGAGAGTGTTTAGACTGTCGATTGGAACCTTGAGTCAGACTTGACCATGACCCCCCCCCCACACACACACACTGATTAGAGGTTGAAATGCAATATGTAATGAAATCAAACATAGTTGTCTCCCCTGCTTCAGATAATAACAAATACTAATGAATGTTGCCTTAACTGCCACGGGTTAGGTTATCTATCTATCTATCTATCTATCTATCTATCTATCTATATATATATATATATATATATATATATATATATACCTATATATAACTATAGCCTGGGATAGTCACCGCTCCAGCTTTCACCGGAATGGTGTGCTAAATTGCAGTAGTATTAGGAAAGTGCTCGATATAAAGCATAGAGCTATTTAATGATATGATAAAATAGATATTCGAATCAACGTCACCTGATGAATGCATGCGATTTTGCATGTATGAAACCTAAGGTTGTGACTGCTCTATGGCATCAAATAAATAGATATGTAATACATTTATATATTCATTTTATATTATATACATATATATATATACAGGGTGTATGTGCAAAAGTAGGTATACAGTTATAAAAAACACATACAATACTCATTGCATTTATTAAACAAACAAATGTTGTATATTCGTGTAATAACATTAATTATCATTATTAATAACATGATAATAATTATTAGTCACAATTAAATATGGCTAAGTACACCAAACTTTTACAAAATGCGGACTCTTCAGATAATATGCTACTAATTTCATCTGTGTGATACTGTTGTATACCTTCACATTTGAAACCCCTATATATATATATTGATCAAACAGTGCAGATTTTAAGGTGTCACATTTTTTTAAATTTATATTTCCAGTTTATTTTTATTATTATTATTATTTTTCACATCTGCCGTAGCTGGTGGTTCACTGGAGGCTGAGTGACAGCAAGTCTTCTCTGGTATCAAGGACTTTTCTGAGTATTGTAGCCGATCCCAACAGTGCTGTAGTTTGGATAGTCTCGGTTTTTCAGATTTCCAGTTCACCCAAATTACTTTCCAGAGTTTTGGGGATCGTTCCAAGGGCACCAATTACTAATTGTTACTACCTTCACCTTCATGTTCCACAGTTTCCTCAGTTCTCTGGCAAGGTCTAAGTATTTGTCTATCTTTTCGCTTTCTTCCATTTTCACTCGGTGGTGGCCGGGATGGCAAAATCCACGAGATGACAGGTTTTCTTTTTCTTGTCAATCAGTACTAGATCCGGACACCTGGCCTGGATTAGGTGATCTGTCTGTACCTCGAAGTCCTAGAG
Organism: Doryteuthis pealeii; assembly: GCA_023376005.1. Taxonomy (NCBI): domain Eukaryota; kingdom Metazoa; phylum Mollusca; class Cephalopoda; order Myopsida; family Loliginidae; genus Doryteuthis; species Doryteuthis pealeii. Next base: position 1,976,548 of record CM042157.1, read on the forward strand.
AATTTTATGCGTTTCGTTCTCTAGGACAGGTTTAGGTTTGTGCATATGCCCTTTGATTGTATGGTGAAAATTACATTTCTTGCACAATTGCCAGTGGATCACCTTTCCCACAGAGTCGTGCCTAGTCTTTGTACTCTCTTTATGCTAGTTTGCTGCATTCGCTTATTATATGGTTGACCGTTTCGTAACTATTTCCACACATTCTGCACTTGTTATTCCGCTGCGTCTTATCTATTTTTGCTTTTATATAGTTTGTTTTAATGCCATTGTCTTGTGAATGTATTTTAAAATGTTTCTTCGAATTTTCTTTCTACCCTTTGAAAAAATTATTTTGCAGTTTGTTTAAGATCAACCTATGTTTTTAATATGAATTTGTTGCCAATAACAGAACACTAAATAACCTGTTATCAAAATATCATTCAATTCTTTTTTGGCTTCATCCGATGGCAACACTACAGAACACAGACTATTTTTAAATAAGAACAATATTATTACGATTATCGGCTGTGATGATAAAAGGTAAGAGTAGAAAAAAGCACGGATGAAAGGTTAAAAGTTAGATGATCAGAAATGTAAGAAACGAAAGAAAAGAAGACTGTATAATAAAAAAGAATAAAAATGAATATATAGTAGAAACCAATGGAAAGAATTTAGGAAAAGAAAGTAAAATGGATAATAATAATAATAATAATAATAATAATAATAATAATAATAATAATAATGAAACTGTGGAACATGAAGGTGAAGGTCGCACCAATTATAATCGGTGCCTTGGAACGGTCCCCAAAACTCTGGTAAAGAATTTGGGTGAACCACCGGCTACGGCAGGTGTGAAAAACAACTACTAATACTGCCACTACAGCCACTACTTTCACTACTACTACTACTACTACTACTACTAAGAAAGTAAAAACACTATTACTACTACTACTAGCTTTGTATTCCCGTTGTGCTAGTTTGCTACATTCGCTTAATACATTGTTTAGAGTCTCATCTCTGTCACTACACAGTCTACATTTACTGTTTTATTGCGTCTTATCAATTTTTGCTTTGATATAATCTGTTCTTATAGCATTATTTTGTGCAGCAATAATTAGTGATTCACTTTCTCTCTTGAGGTTTTCTATTATGAACCATGTCCAAGTCTTTTTATGTGCAACCTCTCAGATTTGTCGTTTTAATTTCCCATATTATTATTATTATTATTATTATTATTATTATTATTATTATTATTATTATTATTATTTCCTTTTACTTATTTAGTAGTAGTAGTAGATTTTACTTACTGTTTGAAATAAGCTAGTCTTAGCGCAGGATGGCGTCGTCAGTTAGCCAATAACATAACTGACGATGCCATCCTGCGCTAAGACTAGCGTATTTCAAACAGTAAGTAAAATCTACTACTACTACTAAATAAGTAAAAGGAATAATAATAATAATAATAATAATAATAATAATAATAATAATAATAATAATATGGGAAATTAAAACGACAAATCTGAGAGGTTGCACATAAAAAGACTTGGACATGGTTCATAATAGAAAACCTCAAGAGAGAAAGTGAATCACTAATTATTGCTGCACAAAATAATGCTATAAGAACAGATTATATCAAAGCAAAAATTGATAAGACGCAATAAAACAGTAAATGTAGACTGTGTAGTGACAGAGATGAGACTCTAAACAATGTATTAAGCGAATGTAGCAAACTAGCACAACGGGAATACAAAGCTAGGCACAACTGGGTTGGGAAGGTGATCTACTGGGAATTATGCAAACAATTAAATTTTGACCACAAAAACATGATATGTGCATAAACCAGAATCTGTTCTTGAGAATGAAATACATAAAATTCTCTGGGACTGAGATAAATACGGATCACCCTATCCCAGCCCAGTGTTGATTAACAAGAAAAAAAGGGGAAAAAAGAGAGAGCATGCGTCAACTGGTGGACTTTGCGGTCCCAGCAGATCACAAGGTGGAAGCTGAAGGAAAATGAAAAGATGGATAAATACCTGGACCTTGCCAGAGAATTGAAAAAGCTGTAGAGTATGAGAGTAAAAGTGATACCAATTGTAGTTGGTGCACTTGGAACGGTTCTAATAAAACAAGACTGGAGGATCTGGAAATCAGAGGAAGAATTGAGACCATCAAGACTCCTGCCCTGTTGCAACCGGCTAGAATACTTAGAAGAGTTCTGGAGACGTTGTCACTCAGCCTCCAGTGAAATACCATCAGCTAACACTAATGTAAAAAAATCAAAAGGAGTGAAAATGTTAATAATAATAATAATAATAATAATAATAATAATAATAATAATAATAAATACGACAATTGGGAAAATTGGAAACGGTCACCAAGAAACAAATAGAGACTACAGCAGAAATTTCGCAGTGGAAATAAGCGTATAGGTTATTTTCCCTTGTAAGATACTCAGGACCATTCTTAGAATAGAAAAGATCAAGGAAAATATATATTAGCTGATTTTAAGGCCGCTTTTTTATGCTGAATCCAAAAATCATACACTTTTTTTCTAATCAGATCAAATTTCTAAGATAAAAACTCTTATTACTTGAAATGTATAGAGCAGAATTTTAACTATTTATTTGTGAGAACTAGAGTCCGCATGCTTTTGAATAAGTGTTATTATTGTGTACAACTAGTTGTGAAGTATTTAAGCACATCTTAAAAAACAGACCTGACTAAACACAATGAATGGTATTTTTTAAATTCAGCATAAAATGGTGATCATTCTTCACTTCGTAAACCTTTGACCTTTTGAAACGAAATTAACGCAGACCAGTGTAATCAAAGGAACGACATGATGAAGGATTCTGCAAACAATAACAATATTAACATATAATAACAAATTCGACGAAATTGATGGCAACGAACAGGGCATTAACCCGAGAGATTACATAGACAGACTCTATGTATCAGGAAAATAAGAAGAGGTCTCGCCAGCGTTTATGATTGCGTAGATGCGATAATAGAGGACTCGAAGAATACACTGAAAAGAATAAATAACGACTAATTACAAGAGCCAATAACAACAATTGCAATATAACCGAAGTTATACAGAAGAAAACAAACAGAAAAAATACTAGAAAACAGAAATGGGAAGAGAACATTATATGGTACTTCAAGCGACAAACTAAAGGGATTATACTCAGGAAGACCTGGACATGGATAATAAAGCGAAACCTCAAGAGGGTAACTGAATCTGCAGCACAGTAAAATGTTATAAGAACAAACTATATTAAAGCGAAAATAGAAGACCTAGAGTTAATTAATAAGTAAAAGAAAAATTCTCAGTGTGAAAATGAAAGAAAACGAAAAAATGCACAATTACTTGGACTTTGCCAGAGAACTAATAAAAACTGCCGAACAGGGTAAAGGTGGTTTCAATTGAAGTTGGTGTCCTTGGAACGGTCCCCACAGGTTTGGAAAAAAGACTGGAGAAACTGGAAATGAGAAGAATCGACAAAATCTAAACCACAGCAATGTTATAATACCTAGAAGAATCCCGGCAAACGCTGGTGTGAAAGACTCGCAATAATAATAATAATAATAATAATAATAATAATAATAATTTACTGAGAAGAAGAATAATTTAAGAATTCAAGGTGTGACGTATTTTTCAACGTTCCGAATAAACTTAAAACATAAATATCAATATTAGCATCATTATCAATAATTTATTGTAATTAGATGGGTTTTTTTAAGATTCATAAAGTATAATTATAATGTATATTTTTATATTAATGTAAAAATTTAATTTAGTTTCTATTTGTAATACATCATTCAAATTTAATTATTCGTATACCTTTTCTTAATTATTATTGTCATTATGAATTTATTAATTATATTTTATTAATCCCTTTATTTTTACTAATGTTGTTATTCTGTTATTCATTCAACTTCCTACGGAATTTCTTTTGTTAAAGTTTAACGTTATTGCTGTTCCTTTTGAATTCAAAATAAAACAAATAAATGTTGTTAAATAAATAATTCAACAATTTGTATTCGTATTTTATTTTTCCTTCCATTATTTACAATTATATTGCATTTGAAATGTGAAATATGATTATGCTGAAGTCCGTTAGGATACACAAACCTTCTTCGAATCTTCGACAGGGTACATCATACTTTTTTGAATTCGAAATGCATACATTTATTGTATAGTTTATAAAATGATATACATTTTCTCTTTATGGTTTATTATTAATATACTTTTTAATACAGATGGTGTCATCAAAACCTCTTGGTAGTAAAAATAAGATATTTTCCCGCATCCCATTTATGCTGGTCAGTCACAAATCATCCATTTTTGTGTGGACCACCCACGAACCGAAGCCCATGGGATTTGGAGTATAACATTGTAGCCCGACTCTCTTTAAAATCTAAGGTTCCCTCATTATATAGAAATGGATGTGGAACTTTCTAGAACATTTTAGAACCTTTCGAATGTTCTACTGTTCTACCAAATTGCACGTGTCACTTAAGAGGTCAACGGGTCATCCATCCCTTCTTCTGACAAACCGATCAAAATAAATTTTAACAGCAAAATCCTAGACTTCCTGGCTATCGAACCCAGTCACAGGTGATAATGAGAATTCCATTATCTTCTTGCTCGCCCGAATGTTTATATTTATTTTCGGGCCGATTCCTCAGAGACCACCCGGTAAGATCAGAGAATCATACTACATCTATTAAGGTTTCTCTGTGTCTGGCACAAGGCCACAAATATGGTGTTCCCGGGTAAGGCGTGCCAATTATGCTACAATACGATACTACAGGAATCTTCCAAGGAGATTCATTTTTTCTTTTTCTTTTTTTATAGCTCCAATACCTCTCTACATGGAACTTAAAGAAACAGAGACTATAGATATAAAAATAATATTAAAAAATAAACCATCTATTGTATATTACTGATTTGAAGTTATATGCAAAAAGGATGAAGATTTAGAAGGTATACTAAGCAAGATGAAAATATTTTCTGACGAGATAGTGATGCAATTTGTTCTGGAAAAATGTTGGAAAATCACATTCAGAAAAGGCACGTTAGTAAAATCTTAAAAAATAACTCTAGATATAAACCCGAAAATTACAGAGTTAGAACACAATAAAACATTTAGATATTTATGAATTAATGAAGAGAATGATATGAATCGTACTACAAAATAATGGAAGAATAACAAAAGGAATTCTATAGGAGATTAAGAGCTATATTAAGAAAAGTAGGGAATGAAAAAAATAAAGTTTTAGCTGGAATATTTTGATATATAAGATGTGCTCAAGTCAACCACTTGAACTTATAGAATGCGTGGGTGCGTGGATTAAAACCAGTAAAAACGAATTTAGAGAAATATCATGAACTGACCTTGCATCGGGAATGCACGGCAAACCCGGAGCATTTGTGGTTGTGTTTTTCTGAGTCACATTTTGACTGTCATCTCCTGAAATTAAAAAAAAAAGTTATCAAATCTTTTGAAGATCAAAGAAAGAATAGCGATAATCCAAGTCATTTATTTGTACACAGTTATTTGGTTTCAAGTATTCCTATGGTTGGCATCCTTCCGTCTACTAAAAACGATGGCGTAGTGTCCATTTAAAAAAAAATTGTGTGGCTGGCTGAGCAGACCGATTTTGAATGGCAATCTCTGGTGTAGGACTGCAAGCAAACAGTGATGCCTGCTGGAGTTGCTGTTGTCTCCTTCCTTTTAGCTCTCTTTTCCGTGGCGGCTGCTTTCCTCTCTTTTTCACTCCTTTTCGTTCCCTGACAAGGCATCGCTAGGTCGCACTGTCGTCTGCACAAGCCTTCCATGTGTTGGGTGCCCTCTGCCAATTCGCCATACAGTAGGTATTTGGGGATGAGGCCTTTGTCCATCCTCCTGAGGTGACCAAGCCAACGTAGGCGTCTCTCACAGATGATGGTGGGCATGCTGTTCATGTTTGCTCATTCCAGCACTTCTGTAATTGGCACTTTGTCCTGCCAATGTATGCGTAGGATGCAGCGTAGGCATCTGAGGTAGAAATTGCCCAGTTTCCTCTCGCGGTGTGGGTATCATTTTGTAGTGGTTAAACTATGTAGCCTGGGCAGGTTTTTATGGAGGGTGAGCTGGACTGAAAGTAAAAAAAGAGACTGATAATAGCATTTCGGGACCAGAGCCTACCAACTAGAAATTATCAGGCAAACATTAAAAAATATTTATTGAATTGTACATCTTACAAAAAAAATATTTTAAATATGGTCTGTTAAAAGGGGAGGATGCCCCAGTGTACCCAACATGCACAGTACAACTTACAACCAAGTATATCCTTCTAAATTGTAACAGACTTAAATATATCCGCGCCAATTGCTATCAAGCAAGAAACCTGAGAGACATCTTTAAAAATACAAACCTGGAAAACATTTTAAATTTTATAAAAAAAGCAACCTTTTCAACAAAATATAACAGAACATAACCAATTATCTCCATAGAACCACTACTTTAAAGACTGAAATCCAAAATAACCTTGTTGGCATTAAATGACCCACAGAGGTTGATATGCCGTTAAACAAAACTCAAACTCAAACTCAAATTACTTTATATAAGAAATAGATCAACATGTTCCTGTTTTATAAAAGAAAAAAATGGACCGAGCACAATTAATGCGAAGAAAAAACAAACAAAAAACAAACAAACAAAAAGAAAACAATGAATCAATTGATCACTTAGTTGCCCAATCATAACACGTTATAAAGAAAGTGAAATAGAACATTATATTCATTGTAAAATATGAAAATACTCTGGAATATTTAAATCTTAAAAATAGCATAAGCACCAACCTGAACGAATAACAGAAGCCAAAAAAGCTACTATTCTCTGGGATTTTCATATGGAAACCAATAGAAAAATAAAGAAATGATTTAGGACTATAAAACATGCCTTCTAATTGATAGATAAGTACCAACTGATAATAACATATCTGTCAAATAATATAATAAAATATAAATAAACACAAGGATATGGAAATAGAAAAAACATGGCAGGTTATTACTGCCAACATGCCATTAATATTGGGAGCCCTGGGTATAATAAAGAAAGTGACAGCTAAAATTATTAACAAGACACCTGGCACCTTCGGTTCATTTTGTGGAACTGTTCATCTCCTGGGAAGAGTACTGCCAATGTTAGTTAAAAAGTAATACCCAAAAGAGGTAAAAACACAAATGTATATATGAATATATATGATTATTACCTTTCCTCAACCTTGCTCTTTGGTAAAGACCCGGTGAAGGATTATAAGAAACCGTTAGTAAAACTAATAATAATAATAATAATAATAATAATAATAATAATAAATAATAAATATAATAATAATAAATATAAAATATACTACTACTACTACTACTACTACTACTACTAATAATAATAATAATAATAATCTGACCATACAACAAAATGGTATATGCATAAACCAGAATCTGTTCTTGAGAACGAAACGCATGAAATTCTCTGGGACTTTGAAATAAAAACGGATCACCTTATCCCAGCAAGAAGACCAGAACTAGTGTTGATAAACAAAAAAGAGAGAACTTGTCAACTGGTGGATTTTGCAGTTCCAGCAGATCACAGTGTGAAGCTAAAGGAAAATGAAAAAATGGACAAATACCTCGACCTTGCCAGAGAACTGAAAAAGTTATGGAATATGAAAGTGAAAGTGATACCAATTGTAGTTGGTGCACTTGGAACGGTCCCAAAAGGATTGGAAAAGGGTTCGGAAAGTTTGGAAATCAGAGGAAGGATTGAAACCATTCAGAACACTGCACTGCTGCAATCTGCCAGAATACTCAGAAGAGTCCTGGAGACCTGAGGAGACTTGCTATCACTCAGACTCCAAGGAAAGACCATCAGCTAACACTGGTGTGAAAACTCAAAAGGAGTAAATAATAATAATAATAATAATAATAATAATAATAATAATAATAATAATAAAGCAGAAAAACAAAAAAACTATAAAGCAGACTTGTGAAGAAAAACAATTATATGAATACTTCAAACGACAAATTAAGAAGGTTGCACATGAAAAGACCTGGACATGGTTAAGAAGAAGAAACCTCAAGAGAGACACTGAGTCACTCATAATTGCTGCTCAAAACAATGCTATGAAAACTAATTATATCAAAGTGAAAATTGATCAAACACATAAAAACAGCAAATGCAGAGTGCGTGCTGACAGAGACGAGATCATCATCCATTTATTAAGCGAATGCAGGAAAATAGCACAACGAGAATACAATGCTAGACACGACTGGGTTAGAAAGGTGATCCACTGGGAAGTGTGCATAAACCTAAATTTTGACCGCAACACAAAATGGCATATGCATAAACGAGAATCTGTTCTTGAGAATGAAACACATAAAATTCTTTCAGATTTTGAGATAAATAAGATCGCCTTATCCCAGTCAGAAGATCAGACCAAGTGTTGATTAATAAAAAAAATAAATAAAACAATTAACAAAAAAAAGAAAACTTGTCAACCATTAGATTTTGTAGTTCCAGAAGATCACAGGGTGAATATGAAAGAAAACGAAAAGATAGACAAATACTTGGACTTGCTAAATAATTAAGAAACTGTTATATATATGGGTTAAAGTTATACCAATTGTAATTGCTGTACTTGGAATGTTCCATAAATGCTTGGAAAAAGAGACCGGAGGAGCTGGGAATCAGAGGAAGTATTTAGACGATCCAGACAACCGCATTGCTGAAATCAGCTGGAATACTCAGAAGAGTTCTGGAGACTTGTTGTCACTCAGACTTCAGTAAAAGAACACCAGCTCACGCTAGTGCGAAAACGACACGAGGAGTGAACAATAATAATAATAATAATAATAATAATAATAATAATAAGAAGAAGAAGAAGAAGAAGTAGTAGTAGTAGTAGTAGTAGAATCCATAGAAAAGTAGAATTAGAAATAGCCAAAATAAATAGAGGAATGAAGTAGAAAAAAAAAGAATAATAAGAAAAGAAAGGAAAGAGACAATGATAAAAGATAATAAACGGATAAAGAAGAGGAAAACGGGAAATCTCGAAAGGAAAAGTAGAAGTAGCGAAAAAAATAAAGAAGCAACAGAAAAAAAGAACAGAAAAAAAACCAGAAAGAAAGAAAAATAATATAATTGAATTAAAGGGACAAAGAAAAACGGAAGGATAAAAATGAAAAAAAAAGAAAGACGAGCAAGATGTGAATCATGGGTAGTAAAATAAAATAAATTGAGAAAAAGTGAAGATTAAAAGGTGTATTTGAAAAAGAAGTAATACCTCTCTCTTCCCCCTCCCTCCCCTCTCTCTCTCTCTCTCTCTCTCTCTCTCTCACTATTTAAAAGAACGAAATGCAATATATGTAAAAAATACAAAATGATAATGTTCATGTTGATTGATGCACAATTATTCCTCGTGAAATTGTGGACTTTTCTAGCCCACAGTTCCAACAGAAACCCTGAAAAAAACTTTTAATAAAACCACCGTAAGTTGGAGATTTTTAAAAATCGATTGTAGAATTCTAAAACGCTTTCTGGAATGTGATTCAAGTCAGGCACTTAAAAAATGAATGAAAAGAAGCAAGAAAATAAAATGACGAATAAAAAAGTATTTATTTTAATTTCTTTTAATCTTTTTCAAAGTATTTTTCTTTTTTGTTATTTCCCATCGTTTTGCTTCAAAATCGGACGGTCGAAAATTTTGATCAGACCGGACACGAATTGGAAGAGTAGGCGGAGAGAGTTACCACCCCTTTTCCTGGTCGCTTGATCGATTCTCATACCTTCTCTACGTCATTTATCCACATATCTCTTCACCCTGGCTTTCATATTTTCACGACTTTGAATCACAGGCAACATTCCACGAATCATTTTCCATTGAAAAAAAAATAACTTGCTGCTTTTGTCTGCGAATTTCTTTATTTCTGTATTTTCTTGCCTTGCCTCAAAGAGACACCATGACTAACCATATTTTTATTTTGCATGCCATTCAAAGGTGAGGACATTTTTAAAAAATCACTCAACGCAATTATTATTCATTTAATTTCTTTACATTTTCTTCTCCTTGTAGACTTTGCTAAGTGGTATAGCGTCGGACTTGAGATTAACTTTTTAACGGTCTTTATTTAATCTTCGTTGAGTAAACCATGAATTGAACATAAATACAAAACTTGGGTTTAAGTTTTTCTCACTTCTTGATATTATATCAAGTTCATCCATTAAAAGATATTATTTTCAATTTGGTATTTTTATCATATAAGTGTCTTACGAAATATAAATGAATATTTTATCTTTTTTTATTATTCTAAATGAAATATTGTTTTGTATGCATGAATATGTATTAAGTAATACATATTCATACACAGTAATACTATTACTGTTTTTTTTTCGTAAACAAAATTTATTTAAATTCATAAGAAATGTATTTGTTTATAAATAATATTCATGTAAATTTATAGAAATAGAAAATTCTTTTTTTTTAAATATAAAACTTTAAAGTCTTAATCATGAAATTGTTCTCAAAGTTAAAATGTTATTTTATTTTCAAATTCGTAGTAGAACGATGACGTAGACGTCTGTCATTAGAATATTCTCGAATGAAATGACACTTATTATTTCCCCATTTTATCATACCACTGCTGGTAATTTATAAGACTAGATCTTGGTATTAATAATAAACGTTTATTTTAGATTGGCATGTGTTAGGATTCTTGTTGCTGCAGGTGAGAGGACTTTACAGAGGAGATTTCTTGTGACATTAAGTTTGATCCGTTTAGAGTGGAATCCTATGGTCCCTTATGTTCCTCAGTGTTTAGCATAATCCTTGTGTTTCTAAGTGTTAATTAGAATCCTTGTATTCCTCAGTGTTAAGCAGAATCCTTGTGTTCCTCTGTGTCAAACAGGATCCTTTTGTGTTGGTCCGTTCGTCCGTGTTAAGCACGATCAACTGAACGTCTTTCCACCAAAACCATTAAATATTTAGCCAACCACGTATTCGAGCGTGTAGATTGGCCGATTGAATCCACGTGGTCTCAAAGACTCTATAGATATAATTTGTGGCCTGCAGCAAACCTTAATAACAAAATATTCCAACATCTTAGTATTTTTTATCTTTGCGAAAAGATATTGTTATCATCGATCATCATTGTTATACATTCATTGTTTCAGACTCGTAATATCCCACATGATTTTCATCCCAAAATTGTCTAGTCAACCGGTATTTTTATCATTATACATATCAATTTCAAACTAGCATCCTTAATTGTTAATATTAGAAATTTATTTGGGTCTTCAGGACGAGGTAGGGCTATCCAATAATTCTTTCAGTTTCTTTATCATTCTGATTTACTTTTGTCGAGATATGTTTAAAGTTTCTTTTTAGTAATTTCACTTCACTCTGAAACATTTGAGATAGTGGGTGGGTTGGTAGGTGGGTGGTATGGGCTGTTGTTGTTGTTATTATTATTATTATTATTATTATTATTATTTGAAGGACGGAAGTAATTATACAAATTATATGTATTTATGTTTTTTGTGGTGCTGCATCTTTTGGGTGTTATTTTTCACTCGAATTGATAACAGTCTAAAGTGTGATATGTTTTATTTAATATAAGGTAATATATTTAATATTAAATATATTGTTAATGTGCTTATCTGTCCTTTTCATTATCATATCCAGGGCTCCCGCTATTACTGTAATGTATTTTCAATTTCTATTTCTAGGCCTGATTATACCCTTCAATATTATTATATTATTTCACTCTCGTATATATATATATAATATATATATATATATATATATATATATATATATATATTGTATGCGTATTTATAAACAAATAAATTTCCTCCTTATAAATCTTATAAATAGCAACAGACTAAAATAGGTCCATATCTTTTATAGGTGAATACTTTTTAGTGGTGAATACTTTTTAGTAAAACTTAATTTGCACAAAAAAACAAGCATAAAATATGAAGAATCAATTTGCTCACTAAATATTTTTTTCAGATTTTGGGATCTGCTATTAATTACCTTTATAGATAATACAGACTTAGCAATACTCGAAAGAACAAGACGGGCAATTATGAAAGAGAATTGTTGCCTTTTTTACTGGCTGACTCATTGTCAATAGCAAGGCACGATTGCTAAGATATTCAACTGGCCAATTCTTCCCCCCCCCCCAAAAAAAAGTTAACAAAACACAAAATAACAAACCTCCCCAATCCTTGAAGGGTCATTCACTGATGCACAGAATTACGATATTGATGACTATGATGATGATGATGATGTGTCGACTGTCACTGTAGAGTGAGTAGTGATTCTATTATTTTTGTCTGATACATCGGTTCTGTGATAGAAAAAAAGAATTGATAGTTAGTATTATTTGGGTTATTCGGACTATTGTCCTTATCTTTATTTTTATCGGTACAACATTTCGGCCGATGTTCCCTCCGGCCTTCTTCGGGTATTTCTTGTCGGATTCGGGAACTATATCGAACTTGGGAACCTTATTTCCGAAATCGAGGACCTTCTTGACGTAATCGGGAACCTTCTTATTGTAATCCGGAGCCATCACGGAACTTTGAACCTAATTCTTTATTCAATTCAGGGTATCCTGTCCTCATTCCGCTAACCATAGTTGGGGTAAAGTTTTTAAACTGTGTTAATTATTATTCTATGTTACTATCGCCCTTGACAGGATTGAACCTGCAGCTAAGATAGCTTTTACTTAGAACTGTCTTAACCCAACGTTTTTATCCACTATTCTATGTGCCCCCAAAAAACGTTGTACAGATAACAATAAAGATGAGGACAATAGTCCGAATAATCCAAATAATACTAAATATCAAACCTCATCACAAAAATTCAGAGAAGTAAGAATTTATAGATTGAGTGAAACTGCTATTTCGACCACGCTTTTTTAATGTAACATTTTAACATATTTGTTAAGAAAATACGCTGCGAAAATATATAACTTTATTTATGTTTTACTGACTTCGCCTTTCACATCTTACCAATGTTTTATCTCCATCATAAATGTAATTCAATATGAACTCAATCGAGCTTTTCCATACTAATATTGTGTCAATGCGTAAAATGGAAGGAATATGATGCTTGCCTGGAAAGACGTCTTTGCAAAGTTTGTCCTTTCGATTTTGACCCATGAACTAGTGGGCATTTGATGGTCGCTGGCTAAGTCTCTACGCTGAGTGGGCAAACACTTATCACTGGTTTCAAGTCTCCGCCTGCAGTGAGAGAGAGAGAGAGAGAGAGAGAGAGAGAGAGAGAGAGAGAGAGAGAGAGAGAGTTGCATTTAGGTTGAGAGGGAATATCTTCCTGACGTTATCTTAAGCACTTATGTTAGGAATCCATTTCCTTGATTGGCGATTTAATGCGAAGACGAAAACTTTCACTACAAATGCAGATTATGGTTTTTCATTGCCGATTTTTTTTCATCACAGACAATATCATATTCTTCTTCTTCTTCTTCTTCTTCTTCTTCTTCTTCTTCTTCTTCTTCTTCTTCTTCTTCAGATAGGGAAGTAATACCTCTCTCTCTCTGTCTGTCTGTCTGTCTGTCTGTCTCTTCTCTTCTCTCTCTCTCTCTCTCTCTCTCTCTATATATATATATATATATATATATATATACATATATATATATATATTACTTCTCAATCATTATTTACTCCTGTTTTGGTCTCTTTAACGCCATCAGGACATTTTTTTCTTTTTACTTTCTTTTAATGTTTTCTGTGCTTCATTTATTTTTCTCTCAATAATGGTTTCTTTCTGTCCCCTACACACACACACACACACACACAGACATATATATATATATATATATATATATATATATATATATGAAAAAAATACATATAAAATCCGACAATGTAAATGTGTATAAATTTTGTGAAAAAACAAGAAAATATGTCAAAATTTGATATTTTTGAAGCCGATGTTTAACTCATCAACAGGGCTAATAGCCATTAATCACATGAAATAAAATAGTGAAACTAGCAAAAGCTTGTGAGCCCTTATTTATGATGTTTAAAGACCTTTGACGATACTCGAAATATAAGTTGAATACAAATGGAAACGCTACTTAACTATAGCGTTCCCATTCCGATTGTAATGGCGAAATATAAATCCCATACATCATTGGTTTATTGATGGAACTTTAATTGGGTGAATTTTTAGAAAGTACAAAAATTGTTGAAATAAAATAGATATTATTTGTTGTATTGTTAGTTAAAATAATTCATGTCATCTATTAATGATCATCAAAGGGTATGACAGGAATGTTCTATGACAAGCCTTTCGAAATCGTTACGAGACTTCAGTGTGGGGCAGATACGGTGATTTAAACGGGAACGCTATCGTTATGTAGCGTTTCGTTTCACATTTTTCTTACATTGCCCTTATTATCATATATGCGCTAGAAGGCGGTAGCTGAGTGTTTTAGGTTCCTGGGGCTGACACCAACCTTCATCTAATGGTACAATTTCAGTTCTGGAGCTCTGAGGAATGTGGAGTACCCCTTCATCGCCAGTAATCCCAGATCCATGGGCTACATAGACAACATGAGTTTAAAAATTGAGATTAAAAGAGATTTTTGGATACCCATCAAGAATTAATAAAAAAGGCTTTGGCGTAAAATAACCCAGCAAGGGCTGACATGCCGCAAACAAAACCCAAAAAAACCCCAACCAGCCAACCACTCAACCAACATAATAGATTAGTCTTATATATTATCATCCTTATATTATTGTGTTTCTAATCTGTTGTTCTGTTGTGTTGTTTTGTTATTGTTGTTTTTATTGTTGTTGTTGTTGTTACACTGGTTGATCCATTATTCTTGTCTCTTTAATGTCCCCCTTTCACTTTCTTTCTTTTTCTTCCTTTTCCTTTTAATTTCAGAGCATTTACTTACACCAATGTTTAGTTTTCATTTCTTCCCTCCTCATTACCCAGCCAGTTCCCCCACCCTCTCCCTCCGCGTTCTTTTTTCATTTGTTCCTTTTCCCCAATCCACTGCTTCGGTTTCTTGTCTCCTCTTTTCATATTTGATTTTCACTCTTTCCCTTTTCCTGTTCGTATTATTATTATTATTATTATTATTATTATTATTATTATTATTATTATTATTATTATTTTCATGTTAATATTCTCATCATCATCATCATCATCATCATCATTATTATTATTATTATTTTCATGTTCTTCTTCTTCTTCTTCTTCTTCTTCTTCTTATTATTATTATTATTATTATTATTATTATTATTATTATTATTATTATTATTATTATTATTATTATTTTCATGTTCATAGTCTTATCATCATCATCATCATCATTTTTATATTAATATTATTATTATCATTTTCATGTTCGTCTTCTCCTCTTTTCTTCTTCTTCTCTTCTTCTTCTTCTTCTTATTATTATTATTATTATTTTGTTGTTGTTGTTGTTGTTGTTGTTGTTGTTTTGTAAGTGTCATGTTATTGAATCCCGAAAATCTTTATCGACAACTGCGCCACCCTTGATTCATTTGTACAAGTATATTTGTCACTTTTCATCGCTGAAAGCAAACACTTGAGGTGTCCATTTTCCTCTCATTGGCTGAGAAGATCTTATTAGGGTTCCTCTTTAACGCTGGTGCAATTTTCAATCTGTGCAACAACGGCCTTCGAAGCTGAGACCTTTACGTGCTGTCTGCCTTGTCGATGGCGCTGTCAGTTTGTCCCTTTTGCTGACTCTCCCCAAACCTTCCCCCTCCCCCCCCCCCCCAACTGCCATTACCATCATCGCCAGACTTCTCATTGTCAAAATATGTCGGACTTTCGTCTCTGTTCACGTGAATTATTTATTCTTCGGTTGTCAGAAGAAACGGAATTTCACAAGATCACGAATAAATATATAAATAAAATGTTTACCTATCTATCTATCTATCTATCTATCTACCTACGTATTCTACATCTATTTATCTATGTCAATTTCCTATATATATATATATATATATATATATATATAATATATATATTATATTCACTATCTATTATCTATCTATGTCTATTCACTATCTATCTATCTACATATTCACTATGTATTTATCTATCTACGTCTATTCACTATCTATCTATCTATCTATCTATCTATCTATCTACCTACCTACCTACATATTCACAATCTATTTATCTATGTCTATTCACTATATATCTACCTATCTATCAGTTTATCTATCATGAGATGTGCCTATCTCTATCCTCTATATCTATATATCTACCTATTCACCATCTATTTATTTATCTATGCCTATACCCTATTAATATCTATCTAGTCACTATGTTTATCTATCTATGTCTATTCAGTTTCTATATATCTATCTATCTACCTACCTACCTACCCACCAACTACTTATTCATCATCTATTTATCTATGTCTATTCACTATCTATCTATCTATCTATCTATCAGTTTATCTATCATGGCATGTACCTATCTATCTATCTACCTATTCACTATCTATGTAGATATCTTTATGGTCACTTTCTATTTATCTATCGATGCCTACTCATTACCTATTTATCAACCTATCTATTATGGGATGTGCCCATGTCTGTTGTTTTGTTTGTTTATCTAGATATTTATTTTCACTAGACTCTAAAACAACAATAGTCTTCGGCTGATTAATGTAAACAATTAAATGATGTATTCAATAGCCATACGGCTAGAAGTTGGGTCTTGCATACGCGAGTTAAAAGGAAATGTTAGAAAATGTGCGTGTGGGGGTTTGATTAACATGTCACACTAAAACGAGGCCTACATATTGTTGTATTGTCCTCGCCCGGAAATGGAACTACCGGCAGAGGGACAAAGAGAAAGATAAAAATGCGTAGGCGTGTCGTCATACAAAAGCGAGAGGGTTAAACACAGCGGTCAGTAGGGGCAGTCAGGAGAGAGACGGCGGACCGACGCGGTCACGCACCGCCACGGCTAAGGGCGGTGAGACGCTACCAGCTTCCCCAACGCTATTCATCCCAGCAGTAGTAGTTCCCATTGTCAGCGTCGTCACTCACACGCACCAAGAGGGAATGAAAAGAAATAAAAGTCAATCTCCTACTACACACAGCATGCCTTGTGATTTCATTAACCGACCAGTTCATATATCGTATAAGGGTTAGACGATACCCGCAGTATACCAGCAACGTATACAATTCAGCGTGAGTTTGAAGATGCCAGTATATACGATTTAGTGCCGGTAAAGAAGGCAACAATGTACCGTAGTCCTTTTTTCTTTCTTGGTACTAAAACTCCAAAAGTCACCGTTCTGAAATGGTGCCGATAAAAATTATAACACGAGAAACATGTCGTCACAACGGCCAGCCTTTATTATCGTGCTCGTCTAGTGGGCTCCTACCAGAGAGGAGGAAAGGCAGAGAGAAAGAGAGAGAGAGAACACTACTAGATTACTGGGCTCTCATGAGGGACCCAAGGTCAGGTCCGTACCCTACGACCGCCGCCGGCAAAAAGAGGACGATCCCTTTCTTTTTTGTTCCACGTCACCACGTGACTTCCGGTCAACACCCGACTTCCGCTTGCGGTCAACACCCGACTTCCGCTTGCCACTCAATTCTCCGTTCGGGGTCACGCTACGGTCAAACCATCGCTCATCCTCTTTTGGGTCATCACTATTTTACTATTTCTTCCTCCTCCTTCCATTAGTAGTCCTCGCTCACAAAAGTCAGGAATATACCCATCTTGCAACAACAATATTTAATAAGTATAGTTTAGCAGGTTTAAACTCAGACATTTCCTTTTCCTAGACTGGTTGTCATACAAAGGTTAAAAAGATCAGTCTATTCTACTATTTACCCATAACTGTGTAAGTAGTCGGTTCATACCTTTCCCATGGGTATTAAAGCTTGGATGTGTCCATTTCCCTAAGACGATAACTATTATGCATAAATCCTTTCATGCGTATACTTATGTATATACGAGTTTTTTTAAAGATTATTGTTATAGCTAATATACCCTATAGACTAATGGAATGCGCCGACGGTTACTATAAGTAACAGGGACAATTATGGCTTGAAGAGTAAGCCAATGTGAGTCAGCTCATAACTCTATTTGTCGGACGTAATTCCCACTTCTCTGTACTGTAATTGTCTACTCTTTTGTTAGTACATTTTCCTACATTTGTTACCCGTCGTTTTGTTCTTATTTGACCCCTTAAAACCTCACAACAATTATTAAAACTATATGTGTACTAGTTTTGGTGGATCCTTATTTGCTTCAAATTTTAAACGACTTCTTTCATCTTTCGATTAATCAATCAGATAACTGACACCACTATAAATACTAGGAGAAATATGCACCCTCCGGGCGTAAGTATTTCAGTTTTATTAAATTATATTAATGAAATATATTAAATTAGAAACGCTAATGACACTAAAAAAGAATGCAGGTAAAGAGAATAGAACAACTTTGAAACTAACTCTTCCACCATTTTCGATCACTCCCGTCTTTCATTGCTAAATCTTACTAATTTAGCTATTTACTTAAATTTGGAAGTAAAGACTAAAATTCCAGTTTTTTATTAAAATAAAACCAGACAATTAGAAATCGATAATGCCAATCCATATTTATTAAAATCAAATTTTAATATCAGTATGCACATTAGCCTTTTCGTGAACATTGTAAACTTATATTTGTTGGTATATATATATATATATATATATATATATATATATATATATATAATATATATATATACAATTGCATGTTAATAGTATGTAGATATGGTCAATAGTTTTATAATGTAAAACAGTTTCGTTAATATTTCTCTGAATGTTTGAGATGAGGCTTGAAGATTAGTATTATCTGCGTTATTCGGACTATTGTCCTCATCTTCATTGTTATCTGTACAACGTTTCGGCCAATATGCCCTCCGACCGTCTTCAGGTATTTCTTGTCTCCCGATTAAGACAAGAAAGTTCCCGTGTCAAAAAAAAGGTTCCCGAGTCCGAGAAGATTCCCGAGTCCGAGAAGGTTCTCGATTCCGACAAGAAATACCTGAAGAAGGCCGGAGG
The DNA here is from genome assembly GCA_023376005.1 of Doryteuthis pealeii. NCBI lineage: Eukaryota > Metazoa > Mollusca > Cephalopoda > Myopsida > Loliginidae > Doryteuthis > Doryteuthis pealeii. The sequence continues at coordinate 1,995,666 of CM042157.1, forward strand.
GCATATCGGCCGAAACGTTGTACAAAAAACAATGAAGAAGGGGACAATAGTCCGAATAACGCAAATAATACTAATTTCATATGGTCAATAGTTTTATAATGTAAAACAATTTCATTAATAATTGAGTTTTAGATAAGATCATGGAGAATGTGATATTGATAACTAAGGGAATTGTGACTTGAGTAATAAGATAGTTTCGGTTACTGACAGAAAGGCGTACAATCTCCATTGTAATAAGACTAGAATTGGTTACCTGGCGTTGGCTACCCGGCGTTATAGAGGGGTATAATAAAAAGTTAGTCTCACAGATCCATTGTTTGTTTTGGTTTTACATAATTGACTTATGTTTTAATCATGAACACAACCAATGACTTTCCTTACTATTCAAATGCTAATTTTTAAATGTTTTACCACATATAGAAAAACATCCTCATTATTTTTGCTTAAAAAGCAAGCTCAGGTGATAGTGATTCTATATATATTTACATTGTCGTTGATTTTTTAAATTTTAATTTTGAATGTTCCTCCGAACATACATACATACACACAACTGTCCTTTATATATACTAGCAAATATATGCACCCTCCGGGTGCAAGTTTTTAAGTTTTAATGAAATAAAATATCATGTTAACTTAGAAAGGGTAATGGAACTAAATAAGATGCAGATAAAAAGATTTGAAACAGAGGGGGACAACTAAAACTTGCTTTTTCTTCCCTTCCGTCTTTCATTGCTAAATTTTCATAATTTAACTATTTAGTTAAATTAGGAAGTAAAGAATAGAATTGCTGTTAATATTGTTAATGTATTTATTGGAGAGATTTCTGGCCATATTCATTAAGATAAAACCAAACAATTAGAAATCAATAATACTGAGCACATATTTATTAAAAT
>CM042157.1:2001558-2026558 GCA_023376005.1 Doryteuthis pealeii
TGTATAATTGTATAAAAAGTGTATATAAAATATCAAAATTGTTCATAATACTCCCCAACTATTAAATAAGTAACCAATAAGTTTTGGTAAATCAGTGTTGCTTATGGATAATTATCTTCAGAGGAGTAAATATCCATATGTATTGTTTGTTCGTAGACAAGTATGTGAAATAAAAGGAAATTGTGTGTGTGTGTGTGTGTGTGTGTGTGTGTGTGTGTTTCCAAGAGTTTGTTTTATGCCATTTTGTTTTCATGAAAAATCCCGTTATTATGTTTTTTCCACATTTTCCAAGAAGTAAATGGAATAATCAATTAATTCATAAAGTGAAATTTACTAGCGTTTCTAAACAATCATAACACAAACAATCTATAAGTATCTGTGTCAATGTCGAAGGTCGAGATGTTTTCAATTTGGAATTTTACGTGTCGGAAATTTCTGTCAATCCTAGTATGGAAACGTTTTCTCATTTAAATCGTAGCGGGTTATTTGTCCCCCGCTTGTTTGCATATGAGAATAGCTTCCTATTTTTCATTATCTGTATAATGAGAATAGAAATTCCTCGGGTCGGACAGCCGGATCACTCCACTGAAAAAGAGGTTCTCCCAACTGCCACGGGAAAAGAAAAAAAGAAAAGAAAGAAAGAAAGTATAAAACTATATCTAAGGTAGATGGGTTATTGTCCTTGGTCTACGAGCCTCTCTTCAAATCAACCAATCGCAGGCCCACAAACTTTAGCGTCAAAATGGAAAGATATGATTTCTTCCTCTTTGGCACCAGCATCTCCAGAAGTCGAACAAGAAAAAAACGACGTTCCTTATATTCAGCACAGAGAGTAAGAAGGCCGTTGTGAAAGCGCCAAATTACCAACCTTGAAAAGGACTTCAGTTAAGCGGAACTGTATTGTTCCTCCTCATCATCATCATCATGTCGCGCAATTAGTACGGATATCCATGACAATCTCTCGCCAATCTTTCCTATCATTCATTTTCCCAGGGAGGTCCTCTGCGCAGCATCCTGCATCTTTGCTTAGTTGGTCAATGTAGGCCCTTGATGGGCGGCCCACACTAGCATGTCCTTGTGTTGGCTTCCACGGGAGAACGTCGCTTATGAGTTCGTCCTTGCTTCTCCAGCAGTGCCCGGCATGCCTTGTCCGTCTCACTCGAATGGTTTGTGAGATGGGGGCAGGTGGTCATATAGCTGTTTCCCCGTGGGGTGCTGCTTCCACGATTTGTTCAAGACTGCACGGAGCATTCTTGTACAGCTCGCGTCCAGCTTATTCTCAAGGCACCTCATTAGGGTCCAAGTGGTGCAGCCATACATCAATACTGATATAACCACCTCTTGGAAGAACTGTCGCTTTAGCTTGTCAGTGAGATCAGATTCCCATATTACTGATAATTTGTTTGTGGCCGACCACGCTTTACCTATTCGTGTATTTAAATCAGTTTCTGTGGATGAGATATTACTACCCAGGTATGTGAATTGTTCTTATATAATAATCATTCCCGCAGACAAAACCTTCGTTTGCAAGTATTTCAAGCGTAATTTCTTGTTTGTGTGTATATTAATACAAGTTATTTGAATTCATATGTTGTGTTCATGTGTGTTTCTGTTTTTAACTCGTGTCTGCTCAACACTTGCGACTTGAAACAGCACTAAAGAAGAAAAGACGGCGAAAAGGTACGAAAACAAGAAGAAACCCACAGAAGGTTTAGAAAATAAAAGGGAATAAAAAAAAAACGAAAGAAAGAAAGAGAGTATATAGAGAAAAAGAAAGGGAAGACAAAGAAACAGAAAGAAGAAAAAAAAGGAGAAAAAGAAAGGGAAGAACAAAACAGAATAAAAGACGGGAAAAGGAAAGAGAAGAAGAAGAATCAAAATGAAACTGGAGAAAGGGAAAGTGGAAGACAAAGAAACAGAACGAAAGATAGAAAGAAAGATAAAAAGAAGGGAAAGAAGGGAAAGAAGAATAAAGGGCGGTGAAAGAAATGGGAAGAAGAAAGAGAATTGAAGACAGAGAAGAGGAAAGGGAAGAAGGAGAAGCAGAATGAAAGTTGGGAAAAGAAAAGGGAAGAAGTAGAAATTTGAAAGAAGGATAAAGGAAAGAAAATGAGAGAAGAAAAAACGATAGAAAGAAGGAGAGAATACAGAGTAAAGAAAGGGAAAAAACAGGGAGAAAGAAAGAAGGAGAAAAAATAAAGGGAAAAGGAAAAACAGAATGAAAGATGGAAAAAGGGAAAGAAAAGAGAAGACACAGCAAAAGAAACAGAAGGGAAGACGGAGAAAGGGAAATGGAGAAGAAGAAGAAGAAGAAGAAGAAGAAGAAGAAGAAGAAGAAGAAGAAGAAGAAGAAGAAGAAGAAGATACTGAGAAAAGAAAAGAAAAGAAAAGAAAAGAAAAAGAAACAGAATAAAAGACAGTGATAACCATATCAAAACAAACATAGTAGAAACGATGTCAATTTATTAGGGTTGTTTAGTCTGACACAAAATATAGCCTGGTAGCTTAGATCAACATCTGGGTGGAATGCAGATGCAGTTTCTTAGATAATCGTTTGTAGCTGGACACAGTCAGATTAACTGGCCTGATATCACCCAGAAAACCTTGGGGAAAGAAGATCTCTGGCGACAACCTAAAACAAATATAGTTTATTCTCAGCAATAGTGACGCTCCGAGTTAACACAGACTTGCGGTAGAGGGGCGGTGAATTTTCTAGTGCAAAGATCCTAGTCTTTGAGCTTTGTTTGATCGGCTGAAAAAAGCCCTTTAATGTAAACCCACTTTCATTGTCTAGTCAGTATCACCCATGACGAATTAATCATAAGCTGGTTCCGCTTGACCGAGTGTCAGTCAGTTCACACTAATTATCCCTAGTATTGACGCCAAATATATTGCTGCATTTGTAGGGAGATGTTTATATGAATATTCAAGAGGTTTGTTTATCTTTTACTTTTATTAAACACTAGAAGCAGCTACCTAGCATCGCTTTGGTAGAAGAGGGGTGAGTTAGTCTCACAGATCCATTATTACTGAATCCTCGCAGGCTGCCCCATTAAGATCCCTACGTAAAAATGTCTGGCCTGGTAGGGGGTCAGGAAAAAAAGTGCACTGTACACCATGAAAAGAAAAATTAATGTCTCCTATTTAAAATATTAAATGACAAAAAACATCCTGGCTGTTATCATTTAATTTTTATCTTTTGATTATCTTTACGAATATAAATCAAATCTTCATTAGTTTTGCTCAAAAATCAAGTTCTGGTGATAGTGAATGTGTATCTATATTCATGTTGGCGTTAATTGTTTTATTTTAGTAATTTCCGCCAGACATACTGTTATAGGTGATATACCCTATAGACTAATGGAATGCGCCGACGGTTACTATAAGTAACAGGGACAATTATGGCTGGTAGAGTAAGCCAATGCAAGTAAGCTCGTAACTCTATTGTCGGGCGTATTTTCCACTTCTCTGTACTGTAGTTGTCTACTCTTTTGTTAATACATTTTCCTACATTTGTTACCCGTCGTTTTGTTCTTATTTGACCCCTTAAAACCCCACAACACATACATACACACACACCAACTGCCTTCATATATGTATAGATAGATATATTGCATAATAAAAAACGTGTGGAATATAGTTTATATTTATTCAAACCCTATGAAAATGGCAGGATATGACATAAGATCAATTTTTAGATCAAATACAGATAGTTTACATTCAGAGTTTTCTTCTCTAACACATATTTCCTAACCAATGCTTAAGAGTCCAGTTTGATCTTCTATTTACCTATAGCTGGGGGGAGAACTTAGATTCATGCCTTTCCCAAGGACATTCTTTGTTAACAGTGGTGTTAATAATAATATTTGGTCCAGATTATTTCATGTAAACACTAATTTAATCTTGATAAAGTAAATGACGATATAATGTTTGTGTTCCGAATAAACATGGTCCACCTAACTTGGAAATAAATATTCATTACACTTCTTGTTTTATGCGTTCGATCATTCATAGGAATAACCAGTGGGAAATTCGCATCAATTCCAGCCACATTTATTATACAGGATGTTGCTGATATACCTCCCACATTTTAAACTGTCACTTGTGTATTAAAAATGTTGTCGGAGTGGCCTAAAGTCGGTATAAGCTAGACAGCGAGGGAGTCTATCCCCTTTTCACTAGCGCTACACCAACGAGATTCTTTTTTTTAGCATCTGAGGTGAGGGTCGGTATCGAACCAGGATCCTTGCAGTTCCCAGCCTGACACTATACCGACTTAGCTAAACCGGCCGACTTATGTAGTGCAGGTGAAACTCCAGCATGTGGTAACGGTAGCTCTATTGTCGATACCGCTATTAGTTTAAAGTTTTATCCAGAACAGCATCATTTTGAAATAACATGAAAGGAGCAATTACAGATTCAGCTGTCGTAAAAAAAAAAAGTTTCAACAGCAAACAAATGGTGTGCACCGATCGAAGACATTAACGTAAATGATTGTATTTAAAAAAGGAAAAGAAAAGATCGTCCGCCTGACAACCACAAGGTTCCTGGTTCGATACCGACCCTCGCTAACTCAGCGTATGAGTAGCATAAGGATATATGCCGTAAAGTGAGGTGCTGATGGTAGGTGTGGCGCTCCACCACAAACGCCAAAACAATCTCCTTGGTCTAGCGCTAGTGAAAAGGGGATAGACTCCATCGCTGTCTGGCTGCTACCGACTTTAGGCCACCCCGACGACTTTACTTTTTACTTATTAGAGAAATGGAGCTACCATTGCCATTTGCCTTAGTCAATTTGCAGCTCTCTAGTGACAGTTTAAAATATGAGAGGTAATTCTGCTACACACTGTATAAATATGGTACAAGACTATGGGTGTGGGACAGTGAATCAGTATCAAATAGGTCAACAATATTGCTTGTCGGTATGCTTATATTAGGTTGTTACAAAAATAATGGCCGATTTCAAATACATACATTTATTGTTGAAACATTAACAGTAGAAATGTTAAAATTAGTCAAAATACGAGCCTTGGGCAGCTATGCATCTCTGCTACGAGGTAATTTATTCCGCTTTGGTAAAAAATTATTGGCTGTGATGCAACAAAATCTTTAAATGATGATTCCACCTCTTCTTTAGATCAAAAAGTTTTACATTTAAAAATGTGCTCAAAAAATGATAATCAGTAGGTGAAAGATCGGGAGAATATGGAGGATGTGGTAAGGTCTCGTATCACAAGTAACTATTCGGTCAAGAAAGAGGTCATTGGTGTTACGCAAACAGAGCATCGAGCACACTTCAAACCGCCTAAGTTTTTGGTGCTCATTGAGCTTTTTCACCTTTCCAATACTCTGTAAATGGCGTGAAACTGTTGCAATACTGACACCAAGTGTCTGAGACATCTCTGACACTTTGTCGTGGATTTGCCCAACAACTACCTGCAATTGTTCATTGTCAAGACTGCATGTCCGTCCTCTACCTTCTTCATCTTCAAGACTTCATCTCCACTGCGGAATTTCTGGAACCACCTTCGTACAGTCCGATCACTTGTGGATTCATCTTCCCATGTTTGTGATATTGGCAGCAGTTTCGGAGGCATTGTGCCCAAGCTTGAACTCATGCAACATAAGAAGGCGAAGGTCATGTTTAGGCATGTTCATCTTTGAAGGCTCCTATTTTTCAAAAATACTTTCTATCTGAAAATAAATTAAATTTTATTTTTGAGCACACATTAATTATTATATATGCAAAAATTCACCTGAAATAAACAACAAATTCTAATGTTAAAATGACATTTCAAAACCGAGCACTTCAATCGGACATTATTTTTGTAACAACCTAATATAATTAATTGCTAAATCTACCCTCCGGGTATCGGATAAACATTGAAACCAATATTTAAAAAAATCTCAATGAATAGCAATATATGAATCATCTGGATGCAAGTATTTAAGTTTTAATGTAACAAAATATTATATTTGATTACAAATGAAACTATATATGAAGGCATATAAAAAGATTTGAAACAGAGCGGGGTATAATCGGAAAATAGAACAACTGAAATAGCGGTTTACAGTGTGAACGGGGGGTTTAATCTGCATATTGATATTAAAAACTGGATTTTAATAAATATGTGCTTAGTATTATTGATTTCTAATTCTTTAGTTTTATCTTAATGAATATATGCAAAAATCTCGGGGATAAATCTTAAAAGAAATCCATTAAAAGAAAAGAATAACTGTCATTTTATTCTTTACTTCCTACTTTAACTAAATAGTTAAATTTGGAAAATTTAGCAATGACAGACGGGAGTGATGGAAGAGTAAGCTTCAGTTATTCTATTTTTTCATTATACCCACCTCTGTTTGAAATCTTTGCATCTGCATTCATTTAGTTTCATAGACGTTTCTAATTTGATATAATATTTTATTACATTAAAACTTAAATACTTGTACCCGGAGGGTACATATATTTGATAGTTTGTATAACTCTCTCGGTATCTCGCTATCAGCTCAGTGTCATATAATAATACAATTAGCTGCAGGGTGTGTTGTCGTATCTTAGAATAACTGCCAAATTATCTAATAAAAAAGGACAGGAAATTATTTTCCATTAGGATTCATCACTATATTATTGAGTTTCCTTTTCTCATGAATTTACCATCTTTTCACAGCCACAAAACACGACCGGTTATTAGCCAATTGCTATTCACTTCCTCTAGGAACTCCTGAATTGATGAAGAAACCAACAATTCGGACAGAGTCGGCAGAATCTGCTTTCCCTTAGTTGTAAGAAGAAAAGAAAAAGGAAAGAAATATAAATGAAAAAGACGAACAAAGAAAACATTCAAGTAAAATGATTCGACTGAGGGTGACGCATTTGTTGATGTAATTATTACCTTGTCAAGTTAAAACGTGGCAAAGAAAGTTATAATGAAAAAACTGACGTTGGAGTTACAGGTTACCAAAATTATTTTTCTGAAACAAAACTTATTTACAGGCAGGTGGTTGATTAGTTATAAGGTGAGCACATTCAGACGCATAGTAGGCCACTCACAGGAGAACACTGACAAACACTTACATACATACTCACATCTATCTATTTATCCATCTATGATATATAGAAATAGAAAAAAACCATGCGATCACTTCGTCATTAGCACATCTGCTGCGCGTTTCTCAGCCAACGTCATGATTGTATATCTTTTGTGTAACAGTTTTTGAAAAAAGAGACATATTGCAAATTTAAAAATAGAAAAATTATCTTACAAATGGTTTGCACGCTTTTTGGAACAACAATGCTTCCGTTTTGAATTTAAATTATTTTCTGCTTCTCTCTCGATGAGTCCGGATTAAAAACAATACTCTGTTGATATTTATAAATCGAAATATTGTTCAATATTAGCTATGAATAAGATACAAAATATTTTCATTTTAACAGCATTGTGTGTTTTCATACCCTTTTATCTATACATATAGTGTCGGATTCATTTCCTTACTCTTAACTATATATATATATATATATATATATATATATATATATATATATATATATATATATATATAGTGATCGCCTATCTTCGGCCTTCAGAGAACCAGGCCTTTTTTATTTTTAGAGAAATATCACACATGCAATAGATATATCATTACCGAAATCTACAGTATTGAAATTATGTAATCAAATATGAATTTAAACACCTCTTTACCTCAAAATAATTATATATATATATATATATATATATATATATATATATATAGTGTGTGTGTGTTGTGTGTGTGTGCGTGAGTGTGTGTGACGCGCGCGTATGTGGGTGTATTTGTGTACATCATTTTCAGTTGTTTAAATTCAAATATTGGTTACATGATTACACACATATACATATATATATATATATATATGTGTGTGTGTGTGTGTGTGTGTCAGTGCATATGTGGGATAATGTCTCTCTCTCTCTCTCTCTATATATATATATATATATATATATATATATATGTATATGTGTGTGTGTTTAATGTTATGCATCATCTACTATTTTCATTTAAAAATTTGAGTAATATCTATTTATTTGCCATTGTGTTTTTGATACTATAAATCTGACGTGCTTGCTTCAACACATCTTCCCTCTCCCTCGGCAAGTTTCCCCCACCCACCCACCCCTAACTCACATTCATTTCCCAGCCTCCATCTCTTGCGCGCCAGTTTCTCACTAGCATAACATTTTCTGGCGCCTCTTTCCGTCATGGGTCATGTCCCAGAATGCCAAGCAGAGACTGACCTTGACTGGTCATTGCCAGAGTAGGATTACCGTTGACCAATGATATACTAACCCAAAAGAAGGGAGGCGACCTGATTGGGTTACCTTCCCTTGGGATGAAGACGTTTATGGGTCACGCTGAAAACATTAAATCTAAGTGAAATTGTAAACTGGGCTAAAATTGGTGCATGAGTTATGGGTTATTTTGGCAGAATCAAGATAAGAATATCGTAAAAATATTGAAAGAATCCCAACAGAATGGCGTCTATGAAAATCTCCCTTCTCAGACGCACATATCTATCTATCTATGCGATTATATACTGTTGTATGTCCAGACGAATAAACATAAAATTCATATAGGGTATCAAATAAATAATTTCTTTAATCGGCTATATTGAACTGAAGCCAAATTGAGTAAATTTATTCTTTCACGCTAATGTAAACCCGAAAATACATAAAGACGGCCTTGTAATATTTAAACATACACACACTTACAATTGTTTATATGCATATAGACATTTAGTAAGTGTAAAGTATAAGTTACCCAGTAAAGATAAAGCTCATTATTCAGTAGAGATGATTTGGGAGACTGGTTTATTAACATATTATAACATTAAAATTAATATTATATCTTATAATTTCATCATTATTATAACAACCTTAGTATTATCTGCAATATTCGGACTATTTTTCTCATCTTCATTGTTATCTGTATAACGTTTCCGGTGATGTGCCCCCCGGCATTCTTCAGGTATTTCTTGTCGAACTCGAAACTCGGGAACCTTCTTTTGGGACTCCTTGTAATCGGGAAGGTTCCCGAGTCTGAAAAGAAGGCTTCCGAGTCCGACAAGAAATACCTGAAGGCCGGGAGGCACATCGGCTGAAACGTTGTACAGATAACAATAAAGACGAGGTCAATAGTCCGAATAATGCAGATAATTCTAATCATCAACCCTTGTCTCAAAAATCAAGAGAAATATAACAATCTTATTTCATTAGAATTTAAGTTGTAATTTTAATTATATTCATTATTCCTGATATAACCTGATTTTCCAATTTAAATTTCTTACTATGAAATTCATTGTTACATAATCAGAATGTATCGTTCTTATTCCCCTTCTTGAAAACCATAATAAAACCTAAACGAGTTACTTCCCCTTTATGTTCACTTTTGTTCTTGGCATTTCACAAAGTCCAAAAGTGATTGGCAAAGAAAGATAAAAGATGGAGAGAAGAGAAGAGAGAGAGAGAGAGAGAGAGAGAAGAGAGAGAGGAGAGAGAGAGAGAGAGAGAGAGTGATTGGCAAACAAAGATTATTATTATTACTTAATTATTCAATTTAAGATAATTCTACTATTCCTCCACGTGTTTGTGAAAATCATCACAGATGTTCTTGAGAATTATGGATACAATCTCTCGATCCAAAACATTTAGACAATATTTACATTATTTGAATTCATAATCCATTATCTTGTACATAAAGTGTGGCTGATTTCTCTGGTTAATGACTTCGTGGCTTATTTAATACTAAAGTTATCCTTGTAGAAAAACAGTAGTGATGCTATTTAACCCATAAATGCGGCTAAGATGGGGGTCATACCTTTTAAAAGTATGTCAGAAAGTAAACGTAATCTCGTTACTGGAATTCGAACTCGCTTACAACGATGTCGCAGTCTAGCCTCTACGCCACGGAAATCCCCCTGTGCAGAAAAAGAAAGTTTAATAACTAATTACTAAGGATTAAGGAGAAATGATTCTAAAACCTTGCAAAGTATTGATCTTAAGATTTAGAACAATTCTAAACTTCGCTTGATTAATAGGTTGATTGGTTTTAACGGAATGTCAACACATCTAGGGTTATTTATATATTTACCAACCCCTCCGCACGAGCAGGTTGACATAAGCGGAGTATAACATGATTCAGTTCAGAGTTTTCCTTCTCCTAGATTGGTTACCTAGCCGACCAACAAAAACTTACATACAACAGTATGTGTGGACACTGGGTGTTGTTAGAGGGCTTGCAAGGGCGATGGCGAGTGGTGTGAGAGACAAAGGAATCTGTGCTGTTAGCACAATTTGATAATGATGATTTATAGTGTGTTGATCCATTGGGAGACAACTATGTTTGAATTATCCATCCTTTATTTCTTTTTCCTAATGATTCTTCAATTATTCAAATCTTTTTTCCTTTTGCATTTTCCATTTGTCTCCCTTGTTGAACTTTCGTCTTTTCACATCTCACAGTTTTTTTTCTTCTCTTCAATAAACTTTCGTAGTTTTTTCTTTATCCTGTATTTCTAGTTACTCTCATATTGCTTGTATTTCTTCTTCTTCTTCTTGTTGCTATGTCCTCATTTCGCTCTTGTCATATGAGGTGCTGAATCCTGAAAGCATGCCCCACTGCCAAGTTGGCGCCATGAGCCATTCTAATCAAATCAGTCATAAGAGATTAGTTTTTGACAACATCAAAGAGAAAACTGGAAGCCGCTGTCACACCTGGTTTCTGAAAAGACGTCGCTTATTCCAACGTTGGAAGGAATTGAAATGAAGAAAAAGAAAATAAGTCTGACAACATGCAAATATGGGAGAGATAAACAATAAAAGAAATGGTTAGGAAATGAAAGAAAGAAAGAAAGAAAGAATAAAAAAAATGATCATAAAATACAATATAATAAACAGTGTAGACTTTTCTCGTCGTTTCTAAGTTTTAAGGTTTAGTCTCTAAATATCCAGTGGGAGACAACTATGTTTGAATTCACAATCCTTTCTTTCTTTTTTTCTTCCTCGTAATGATTATTCAATTCTTCAAATCTGTTTCCCTATCTTCTTCAAATATTAGAGTTTAGAGAAAAATTTAGAAAAGACGTTTATTAGAGAAAAATTATTCGTATTCAATAGAACCGTATGTAAAACAACATGAAACAACAAAAATAATTGTAAATCTGAACACGATTCTATAACCTCTAGGCAGAAAATAACCATTGACTGGTTGAAATGCCCTTAAAATCTATCAATCATTTATTAACATCTGTTCTCTTGAGACACGCAGTCGTGAAACCATATTAATTAAGTTTAGCTTAGTCCGGTACAGGGTTAAAAAAAAGATTGAGTGGGCCCAGTTTTTCAAGTGAAGAAGACCTGGCAGCCATGAAATTTTGACTGTTACCTGGGCTCGAACGCAGAACTATGAAGTCAGTAGAAAAAATACGCAACTACCTTAGGCAACTCGCAAACTCACATGAAAAAAATTCGTACGTCTTTCCGAGGTTCAAAATTTCGATTTTCCATTTCTCGACACTTGTGTCTAGAATCAGAATTGAGCTCCTTGGCATTTTGGTTATAATAACTTTCAGGTCATTTTTCTAAATCAAGTTTTTATCTATGTGTAAGGCGAGCCTTCACTAAGGATTTCAATCCTATAAAAACGCCTTCTCCATTGCATTTAAGAGTCGCAATAATCCATCACAATCGTAAGACTTGCCACAAGAACGGTTATCATTGAACCTCCAGTTAAAATGAACTCATTTCACACAGTATAAACTATGTGTTAAAAATTGTGGTTAAATATCTACTTGGACTTCTTTCAAGATTGGTTTTGTTTATTCCAACTCCTAGCAGTAATTAATAGATTGCTTAATACAAAATGGCAACCACGCTGAATGAACAACATCCACAATAATCTCTTCCTAATCCAACCCACTCTGGGAGACTGGAGACCACCTTTAAGAAAGTCAAGACAGGAACAAGTCATTGTATCCCGATTACACATTGACTAATGCACTCCTACATACTCAAACACGAACAACGACCTCAGTGTGAAACACGTCAAACACGTTTGACTGTTAAACACTTATTCATAGAATGCAGGGGTTTTGCTCACATCAGAAACCGTTATTTTAATCCAAACAATATGAAAGATCTATGTGAAAATGTCAACATAGAACACATTGCGTCTTTTTGAGGGAAATAAAATATCATAGAATATAAACATGACCTTAATCAACAACATGATACCCAATAATGCTAACACATTGTTAAAACCAATTTCTACAAAAATTGAACTATAAATACACATCATATATCACTTCCTAACAGTTAGGCATGAAATGACCCCGGACGGGTTGATATGTCGTTAAAATCAATCAACCAGCCAACAAACTATTCTAGCAGTAAGTTTCTATTGGAATATAAGAGGAAGCGAAGTAGTATGACACTTTTATGGCATAGGTTGGGTATAGTGATGGGATAGTGTTGTCCTGATTCATACCCACGCATATGAAACTCCATGTTCAACATTCCTTGAGGAGAATTTGAGTCAGTGTTTAACCACATAAATACTCGCATTAGAGTTTAAAAATCAGATTGAATATTAAAAATTGAAATATCTAAATGAAAAAGAAAAAAAGATTAGATAACCAACTATGTATTTACAGTTATATATTTCTTCATTATTTTCAAAAGAGGCTTTTAATTATTTAAATTTTGAAATAATGTTTTCATTTGCATATTCTATTTGTATGCATTAATTATTTTTGTTATCAACTGAGATTTAAAGGAGAAGATATTGATAACTATCCTATATCTTTTTAAACTTAAGTAATGCTCTCTATATGGTATCATAATATTATATACCGTCACTGGACCCGAAGAATACGGAACACATGTATATATATAAAACTATAAAGTTATATTTTCTATTATTTTAGCTTCCGTATTCTAGCTGATCTTAACAATGCAGTAGTTTGGATGGTCTCGATTCTTCCCCTGATTTCTAATTCACCTAAATGGACACCGTTCCAAGGGCACCAATTACAATTGTTACGACCTTCACCTTCATATTCCACAGTTTTTATAGTTCTCTGGCCAGGTCCAAGTATTTGTCTATCTTTTCGCTTTCTTTGATTTTCACTCGGTGGTCGTCGAGACGGCAAAATCGACGAGATTTAATAATAATAATAATAATAATAATAATAATAATAATAATTCTCTTATTATTATTATTATTATTATTATTATTATTATTATTATTATTATTCGAAGATCAATCGATAAATACGGGCAATATTTTTTTCTTTTCAAATTTTCTCCCATGAATGGAAACTCTACATTGTTTAAAATTGGTTTATGGCAAACATTATTTTATTCTCAGAAAAATATTTCTTTTGGGATTGATAAAAATGGCAGCAAATCAAACAGAGTGCTCCAAGCTTGAACAGAGGGGTACTATCAAATATTTAGTAGCTGAGAAGTGTAATCCAAGAGTAAATTATATTTTTATTCTTCGGTTGTGGGTAGACTGAGAGTTGTCGGTAGAGAAGTGCACGTACACAGGAGCCTTCGGGAGTTCTGACTGCGAGCGATCTCGAACTCGATATACCAACGAAGATTTCTAAGGGCTTTTTAAATAATTTTTTTAACAGGGCCACGCTTCTTTGATCATGACACCTACGCAGTGTTCCTGTAGAAACACCTCCTCGCCAACACAGCTTGTTTTTATTGGTTATGTACTACATCTACACATTTTCTATGCCTACGCATTGCCAATTTACCCATGTTTTTCCGGGTGTCAAAGGTCGGTTCATTATGTTCAAGGCAATATCATGTTTTTGTTTTCAAGCCTATATTTGACACCCACGCATTTCCTGGCCAACGCGCAAATCATCTTAACTGGTACCCGGCAGCGAACATGTCGACAAGGCAATATATAGCAATAACATTATGTTAGTACTTTGAAAATATATCGAGTATATCGCTTTCTCTTCTTACTAGCTTTTTGAATTATCATGATCGACAATGCCTTGCGTGTATCACTAGTGAAACTCTTAAAACTCTTAAAAAGCTTTACGACCATTGGGTTAGATATTGTTTCATTATTGAATTACATGAGCTGGTTAAGCATCTTTGAAATACAGTTTAGAATAATTCTTTAAAATTATCAGAATCTTGTATCTGAAACAAAACCTACAGATACATACATATAATAGTAGAATGTCATATGCTGGAGGCCTAGATGGAGAAGTCTCTGTTGTTTGTATGAAATAAAAGTAATCTCTATCTCTATCTATCCCTCTCTCAGTATATCTCTTTATCAATATATTTCATATGAAATAGAACACACACACACACACACACACACACACACACACATATATATATATATATATATATATATATAAATTGACCTATAGATACACATGGAGCAAATTATCGTCATAAATAACGCAAAGTGTATACTCAATGACCAAGTTTATTTCTCTCTCTCTCTCTCTCTCTCTCTCTTTCTCGTTCTCTCTATCTATCTATCTATCTATCTATCTCGATCTAACACTCATTCTGCCTGACTCTCTGTCTGTCTGTATGTCTGCCCCTCTGTCTCTGCATCTGCCTTTCTTTCTTTCTTTCTTTCTTCCCCATCTCTCTCTCTCTCTCTCTCTATATATATATATATATATATATATATATACACACACAAGATGTGTCAAAAAGTATAAAGATTTTTGTACTTTTGACACACCTTTTATTTTGAAAAAATAATGTTCCATTCATTCTTCATTTCTATCTTGGTACAGCTCTAAATTTGGTACTTTTTTGACACACCTTTTATTCTGAAAAAAAAATTAATGAATGGAACATTATTCTTTTTCAGAATACAAGATGTGTCAAAAGGTACAAGAAATCTCGATACTTTTTTATACTTGTATCAAGAGAGTGCCCAAGTAAAAACTGTCTGACATTAAATATCTATGAGGATTCAATGCTTCTAAAGTAGAGCAGTAAAAAGTACTGAAGAATATATAAACAATCACTTACAATATTATGGTTATTCATGTTTATGCGGAAGTAATCACCAGACCGAGAAAAATCCTGATTTTATCGCATCAGTCTTTTTTGGACCATGTCGAGTTGACAAGGGATTTGAATTTACTGCTGCCTTTTTGTTAGACTGGTTCACTTAGCAAAGATAGTGAATAGAGTCTGCCTTGGGGATTTTATAAAGAAAAAATAGATTCAGTCATTAATAGATATTAGTACAAAGGAAATACAGTTTTGATTAGAATTTCATTTGCCGCTAAATTATATATATAATTATATATAAGAGAGTTTTATAATTTGCTTGAAGCATTGTGTATATATTGGTTTGGAGGCTGATTTTGAAGGCTATCACAATGCAGGTGTAAAGAATAAGGTAACAACGGTGTTGTGTGTTAACCTGTATTTTATTCTTGAATTTTCATACGCACATACGCACGTGGTTACGGTTATTCATATGCACAGCTGCGCGTGGAGACAGTCATAACGTCACAGCCTATACGCATTTTCATGCACACGCTCATGACAACATACACACACGTACAAACAAAAAAAAACGCATTCACGTAAACATGCAACACGAGAATACAGTTATAAAAATACCATCATTTTCAACAAAAAATTTCATTTAACTAGAAATGCCATAACAAGATGACTTCAGTTCCAATGATCTTTATCTCGAAAATTCAAGAATAAAATACAGGTTAACACACAACACCATTGTTACCGTATTATTATTTTAATTTTTTTTCTTTACACCTGCATTGTGATAGCCTTCAAAATCAACCTCCAAACCAATAGTTATATTTTTTTCTCGGTTCATTTATATATTGCATTTTCAAATTAGAAGAGTTTAATTATAGGTAACAATATACTAAACATCTTCAATAACTAACACACTAATCTTAGCAACCCTCTAAAAAATAATAGACTCACCTAATTTAAAAATGCAATATATGTATATAAATATGTGTGTGTGGGTGTTTGTGTGTGAGTATGTGTATGTGTGTATGTGTGTGTGTCCATGGTAAGACATTTCTATGTCTTATGTATTAACAAAGGAGACATGAAAAAAAGAGACAGCAAAAATATAACACAATGAGAGGATTGAAGAATATACTCTATGTTAAAATGTAAGAAACGCACATAAACACCCACATAAACATGCACACTTATACACACATATATATAATAATAATAATAATAATAATAATAATAATAATAATCTACGAATGTATCAGATATACATACACATATACATTATCAGATCTGTTATACATATATATATATATATATATATATATATATATATATATATATATATATATATATACATATATATATACATACATAGGTATATATATATATATACATATATATATATGCATGAATATGTACATACATAGGTATATATATATATATAATATATATATATATATATATATATATATATACATAATATATACATACATAGGTATATATATATATTATATATATATATATATATATAATAAAAGATCTATCTGATATATTGAATCGCATGTTAGAAAGCAAACAAAACACCAAAAGAATGGAAGCGTTAGGAAAAAAAAAATAAATGCGAATTCCATTTAATCAATGACAACGTTTATGATATGGAATTTAATTTTTTGCTGATAATTTTCTCTTTGGGGTTCGATTCGTTTTCTTTTTCTTTTTCTTCTTTTGATCAATGGATTCTTGCGGAGAAAAAAAAAAGTTTTAATGAAGAAACAAAAATAAAAAGACAAGAAAATAAGATTTTTTTAACCTTTCCGTACAAGATGAAAAAGCCAGCACAGGTAAAAAAGGAAGCGATAAGAACTCTTTAATGGAGGAAAGAAAGAAAATCGTCAAGCAAAGTAAAAAAAAAAAAACATTTAAAAAAAATGAGCGAAGTTTACTAATTATATAAAAGAACAAAGATGGATGGCAAAACGTAAAAGGTGAATGTTGGAAATAAAAAGAAAAACAAAAATTTGTAGATAAAAACCTAAAATTTGAAGAAAATTTTGAAGAGACAAAATGTAGAGAAATAATTAAAAAAAATGATTTGGAAAAAAAAGAGCCTGATGGATTATAGTGTCATTAGAAGCCGGTTTGGAAAATTGATTACAAAAGCGTAGGAAGATGAGAGGCATTTTTCTTAGTGGCAGAGAATAATATTTCATATTATTATTATTATTATTATTATTATTATTATTATTATTATTATTATTATTATTATTATAATAATAATAATAATAATAATAATAATAATAATAATAATAATAATAATTCTTTCCTACACTTTTCACACGAATAATATTAGGATGCATCAAAAGTATTTCAGTTTGTTAATCAACTTTCTAGAATTCCAGTAAAATGTTTAAGCTTATATAATTCTCTGCATTCAGTATCGTTCCATAATCCTAGTAATTTCGAAGTTTTCTATTACCGATGATATAGTTTTTATTTACCTTGCATTTCAGAAACCTTCTTTTACGTAGAAGCTCAAGTCAAAATAAACTCACAAAATTGACATTGAAAAGTGAAAGTAGACAAATACTGAAAAAAATGTGGCACATGGGTTGACGCAATATCAATTATATTTGGTGCACCTTGAAGTATTTCCAAAGGTTTGGGGAAAAGATTGAAGGATTTGGAAATCAGGTCACAACCATTGTTCATATCGGCTGAATACCCGAATAATCCTGAAGACACCTCACTCATACTCCAGCGAAATAACACCAGCTAGTAATGCCTGAAAAAGTCACAATTAGTGATATAATAATAATAATAATAATAATAATAATAATAATTGGTGGACTTTTCAGTTCCAGAAGATTGAAGCTAAAAGAACGAAAAAATGGACAAATACTGGACCTTGCCAGAGAACTGAAAAAGTTATGGAATATGAAAGTATACCAATTGTAGTTGGTGCACTTGGAACGGTCCCAAAAGGATTGGAAAAGGGTTTGGAAAGTCTGGAAATCAGAAGCCAGAAATTGAGACCAACTGTGCTGCAGATCTCAGAAGTGTCCTGGTGGACTTTGCTCCAGTGAAAGCTGAAGGAAAATGAAAAGATGGATAAATACCTGGCCCTTGCCAGAGAATTGAAAAAGCTGTGGAATATGAGAGTGAAAGTGATACTAATTGTAGTTGGTGCACTTGGAACGGTACCAATAAAACGGAAAAGAAGGAGGATTTGGAAATCGGAGGAAGAATAGAGACCATACAGATTACTGCATTGCTGCAATCGGTTAGAATACTCAGAAGAGTCCTGGAGACCTGTGAAGACTTGTGACTCAGACTCCAGTGAAATACCATCAGCTAACGCTGGTGTGAAAAACTTACAAGTAGGGAAATAATGATAATAATATTTATATGTCAAGAATTTAGTGGAAGAGTTCTCGCTAACATTGGAGATTGCATAGATGTAACAAAGAAAGACTTATAACAGCAGCTCGTAACAACACTTACAACATATGAACAAAAGTAAAAGAACAAAAACACAGAAAACAAAAATGGGAAGAAAAAGAAACATATTGATAGTTCAAGCAACAAACTGCAGAAATACACATAAGAAAACATGAACATGGTTAAGAAAGAGAGAAAATGAATCTCTAATAATTGCAGCACAAGACAATGTCATAAGAACAAACTATATTAAAACGAAAATAGATAAGACGTAACAAATAGCAAGTGTTGGATGAAACGGTTAATCATATAATAAGAGAATGCAGCAAACTAGCAGAAAGAGAGTACAATAAAAAGCAATGGTGTGAAAGGTGATCCATTTTGAAATGTGCAATAAATTAATTTGTTTACCATTTTCGTTACTAAATGGTATATCCACAAACGAGGCTCTCTCTTAGGGAATGTGGTGTATAAAGTCGTCTGTGATTTTGAGATAGAAAAGATAATTTAATTCTGGACTGAAAACCAGAACTAGTAGTAATTAACAAGAAGAGAACTTGTCATCTCGAGAAATTTGCCGTTTTGCCGAATGACATGACAATAAAGGAAATCAAACAGACAAATACTTGGACATTTCTAGAGAACTGAAGAATCAGATAGATAAATACTTGGACATAAATACTGGACATTTCTAGAGAACTGAAAAAAACAGAAAACAAATACTTGGACATTTCTAGGGAACTGAAAAAAACAGAAAGACAAACCTTTCTAGGGAACTGTAAAACAGATAGACATATATTGGACATTTCTAGAGAACTGAAAAACCCAGATAGACAAATACTTGGACATTTCTAGAGAACTGAAAAATCAGATCGATAAATACCTGGACATTTCTAGAGAACTAAAAAACAATAGATAATACTTGGACATTTCTAGAGAACTGAAAAAAAAAACACAGATAGACAAATAATTTGGACATTTTAGAGAACTGAAAAATCAGAGAATAAATAATTTGACATTTCTAGAGAACGAAAAATAAAAGAGGAACATAAACGTAAAAGTGGCACCAATACAATCACTATCCTTGGAACTTCCCCAATGTCTGGAAAAATGGAGAATTAGAAATCAGACGAAGAATCGAGCCATCCAGACAACATCATTGTTAATATTGTCTAGAATACTAAGGTGTCGTGGAAATCTTGCTGTCACTCAGTCTCTTGTGAAAACCCCCATCTAACGCTGGTTTGAATAACTCACCAGGAGTGATATAATAATAATACTGGAATAATAGATTGGTATCTTGATGAATACTTGATGTAAGAATTGGAATGAAAGTCAGTTACAAGAAAACTGCTTACTTGATTTTCGTCTCTGTTTGCTGAGTTTTTATCATTTTCTATTATTATATTTTCATTTATTTTATTTTCTCTTTCATTTTATTTTTTTCCTTTTTTACGTCGGCCTTTATTTCCTTTCCTTTTTTTCCTTTTTGTTTTATTTATTTTTTTGTTTACAACATATTTATTCTTTCTCTTTTTTATTTACTTCGTATTCTCCTTCCAGACTAGTTTGACATTTTTTTTCTTTTCTTTCGCTATGACTTTCACAAGAACATATATTAGGTTCAGACTTTTTCCCGTTTTCTTCAAAAGCGTTCACTCTTTTCATCCATATTATAAAGAAAAATTCAATATGCTTTTTTATACTTCATTTTCTGCCTTCCGCATCAAACCTGTTATTTCTTTATTTCTTGTATCGTTGTTACTTAAGTATTTTTCTATTTACGTAAAAAGCTTTCTGCATTTTTTTTTACAAATGCCTCATTAGTTTTGGCATAGATTATCAAAGAAATAGTTTTTTTTCTTTCTTGTGAATAGTGACCAACATGATTAATGTGCAGTAATTCGAATATACGACTTTTTCCTTTTTATGCACACATCTTTTTTATGTGTTATTCTCTCCATTATGTTATTATCATATATGTGCTAAAGGCTGTGGCTGAGGGTCTTAGTGCAATGGGTATGACGTTAAACTGCATTTAGTGGTGCAGTTACAGTTCTGGAACTCTGGATATTGTGGAGTACCCATTTATGACTATTACTCCTAGTTCCACCGTAACCGGGAGTGTTAGTGCCTGTTTGATCACATTTAAGATAGATAAAAAATGAGTTTCTCTAAAAGAAAATGAATACCTAACTGGAATGAATAAAACAAAATGTATTGAGTCTAAATAAACCAGTAATTCGAATTTAGAATTTTTGTTTTTATAGACATATCTTTTTTATGATTTTTCCCTCCATGAATCCCGCCCTGTCGGCTAGGGCGTTAGAATACACTGACTGCTCCATAGTAGTGGGGTAAGACTCCTACCATGTGGGTGGTGACCCGTAATGCTTAAGGATGGAACCCATGGGACTGAGCAGTCCATGATATGCAACACCCCACTTTATCCTTACTTAGACTAGACGGGCGTTCGGAGAGGCCTCCTCCGATTAATCGGTTGGTCGCATCAGGCCCTAGTACCTATATGATTGCTCCAACCCTATTGACCTTATACCAAGCCCCAGCCCTTTTGATCATATGTCTGCTAGAAGGCGGTGGCTGAGGGTCTTCATGTCCTGAGAATGACGTTAAAATATCTGATGGTGAGGTTCCAGTTTTGGAGGTCTGGGGAATGTGGAGCCCCCTTTATCATTATTGTTCCCTGGTCCACTCTGACTCGGAATGGTAGTACCTGTTAGGGTCCCACCTATGTATTAAATATGAAAAAATATTCATAAAAGAATTGAGTATCCATTAATAATTAAGCATATGATTTAGAAGCACTCATTCTTTACATCCTTGTACCAAACATGGCTCTGGTTGCTCTAATGATATATAAATGTTATAAGCAATTTCCTTGAAGCTAAAGGAAATTTATCTGTAAAAGCTGATATGTAGAGTTGAGGTCGATACTTGTTCTGTATACAATCTGATGCATCAGCAGGTGTGACAATTTGAAAGTCGTTGGCACCCACTTAGAGACAGAGAGGAAAGTTGCATTTATGTTCTCACCAACGACGACCCCCCAAAAAAAACCCCCAAAAAAGAAACAACAACAAACAAAGCAAATAAAAAAACAACTACAATTTCGAGTATTATCATGCGTATATGTGTGTATGACACTATAAACTATTCTTCCTCTGATTACACACGTTCAGGTGCAATTGTAAATATATATACGTGTGCAAGCGTGCCTTTATAAGTATGTATGCGTACAGTCATAACATATATGTATATATGCGTATAGGCGTAGCGTATATGTATGTACATGCAAGTGGATTTTAGCATATCTGTATAGGGATAAGCGTACACACACAACACACACACACACACTCACACATATATATATATATATATATATATATATGTGTATGGAAACTGGATTTTTATTGTCGACGATGCAACGTTTCGGTTTATTAGACCTTCTTCAGGACTTGAATATAGTTCTTGCTTCAATTGATGGACATTCTCAAAATGGTGAAAACAGTAGGTTGTAAGTAGGGGCAGGGGTGGTTGGGGGTGGGTAGTGATTTTCTTCTCTCTAGATGGGGAGTGTTAGAATGGTAATGCAGGTGTTAGTCTAGAATGTTGGATTGTAAGGATTGGTCAGGATAAATATGTATGTGTGTGTGTGTGTGTGTCTGTTTTAATTGTTTTTTGTTTTATATATGTGTGTTGGGGAACTGGATTTGTCATTAGTTGTATATGTGTGAGGTTTTTTTATCTATTTTTTATTTCATTTCATATATATATATATATATATGTATATATATATATATACACACACACACACACACACACACATATATATATGTGTGTGTGTGTGTGTGTGTGTACGTACCTATTGCGTGGGGAACTGGATTTGTCATTAGTTGTATATGTGTGAGTTTTTTTATCTATTTTTTATTTCATTTCATATATATATATATATATATATATATTATATATATATATACACACATATATATATATATGTGTGTGTGTGTGTGTGTGTGTGTGTGTGTGTGTACGTACCTGTTGCGTACATAGTGTGTAGTAATATCAAAAGATTAGCTAAACAAGTTATGCCGTTCATAACATTTTATTAGATGATAAAATAGATATAAAAAAGATTTTTTGTTGAAAATAAAAGTTATGTTTAATGTCTATAATAAAGTGAAGCAGTCAGAGATCAATAAACAATTTTTAATAATATTTTAATGGATTTTAATTCTGGGAGTTCCAAGCGGGAAAAGCGATGGTCTTTACCTGAAGTACAATCCCGTATATCTAAAGAAGTAGCCAGGAGTTTTTCATAGCAACTGCTGTCCAAGAAGGTGGAAAAGGATGCCAATCCGACGTAGGGTTGTTCACGGCTCACTGTGCTCTGTAGTTAGTTGAAAAGGAGTTAGAATCCAGGAGTGGTTGAAAAGCAAGAGAGAGAGAGAGAGAGAGAGAGAGAGAGAGAGAGAGAGAGAGAGAGAGAGAGAGAGAGAGAGAGAGAGAGAGAGTGGGATAGAAAAACTGACCAGCGACCCAGTCATTGTTCGCCGTCCATATTACACTAGATAGTCTACTCTACTTAGACAGAAGAACAGTGTCATAAGGATTATTGAAAGAGTAAATAAAGATGCCAATGTGACAGTAGTCTCAGGTTTGTTTTTTTTTTTTTACCTTGTAGTGCTGATTGGCCTTTACAGTTGAGACCAAACTCGGCGGCCAACAGATCATTAAATAACAGCAAAAACAAACACAACGTGGGGAAGATATGTGTTTGGTAGGTGAAACTGGATGCACCACGGATCAAGATTCCCACAGAACCAATAGAACAAATTGTAGGAAATACGAAAAATAACTTTTTTTTTTTTTTGTTTCATTGCCCTTGGGGGGATTTTCTACAAAGAAGTAAGTTTCAAATTTCTTAGGAGAAGCGAGAAATATTTTTTGAAAAGGATATTTATTGTATTACGCATGACACGGTTGAGTAGGAATCCAACCAAACCGATGACAATTCCACCTCTAGAGCAACGTCTTCTTAAGTCACTGATCCGTATACATAAGGATACATACAAAAAAAACCACACACACAGAACAATAAGTTACACACAATTAACAAATCAACTCACAGGGAGGGTCAAATACGGTATAGCCAAACGCAGTAAGATCAGTCCGAGTATTAATCAGCTTAGTAATCAACTCCTGAAGTCATTAATCGTAGACTATTTAAGGCTAGAGCCACCACCTAGTAGAATGCTGAAGAGGTGCTAGCTACTCTAAAAAATTCCTTAGAGAACAGGTATTCATCTTGCATTATTCCTCTTCAAACATTTAGCTCAGACTCCCGTTCGTCTCTTTCGAAACCTCAAGCAAAACTTCCCGATTTTTCACTCACTTTCACTCTGCGCACTGTTGGCACTCCTCGACCAATCAAAAGTCAAGGCCAGTGACCTCCATCTCATCATTCACACGTTTTACTGAATTCCGTTTTATTTTTTTCATTATTAATTTTTTTCTAAAATCTTTCAATTTCCACACCCTTGCATGCGTTACACGTCATCGCACTGCCGACGTCACACCTCATTATTTTACACATTTAGAAAATGTACTACCTGTCACTTTGACATCTTAACATGGTGATGTTCACTTTTGAAGTGGAATTGCTTACCACTGATTACATTCGACGCCATGGATGGATATCTACATCTGCGTAAAAATTTTAATCCGGTTCTGATAAAGCAGTCGTTTGACCTGTTTCTCTGTATTATTGTATTGGGATATTTGGGAAGATTATGATATTTTATGGGAGCTGAGAGATAAGCTACCTATGAATTATGTATGACATTATCAAGGTGTACCAACATCACAGGTTCCTTTTTGACTGTCTTACCTATCAACCATTGTTCTTGGTAGATCTTCTACACAGCATCCAGTATCCACATAGAGCTGGTCAGCGAACGCTGGTGTGTCCATGAGTAGAATTCCACTTATGAGTTCGTCCTTACTTCTTCAGCAGTGCCTGGCATGTCTTACTCAGATGGTTTGTGTGATGGGAGGTAAGTGGCTGTACAACTGCTGTTTTGCAGGGTGTTGCTTCCAGGATATACAGGATTATTTTTATATATGTATATCATTCATATCTCCATCCCTGATCTTTTCACAGAGTCCAGAACAATTTTTGTTAGCACAATACCGTTAAAATGCCGTAACTCGGAGATAAAGCAATTTTGGATTAGTCAAACCACCAGTTTCCAAGTAATTTTTAATTTTAAACAAGTTTAAAGTCTTGATATATACCTTTCCCAAGGGTTAGCACTGTGTAAAATGCAAACAGCCTTGTCTAGGATTTGAACTCTGGTCGACGAGTCCATTTCCTTGGTTTGGTTTGTTTTACAGCATATCAACCTCAGTGGTCACTTAATGCCGATTAAAGTTTTGAAATAAAGTCATTCGTAATGGATACTCAGTTTTTTATAAACCTCATCAACAAGAGCAACGGCAAA
>CM042157.1:2034058-2044058 GCA_023376005.1 Doryteuthis pealeii
GCTGCTACTGCTGCTGCTGCTGCTGTGATGATGATTTATTTTTGTTTGTTTGTTTTGTTTTACGGCATATCAACCTCAGTGGGTCAATTAATGGCGATAAAGTTTTGAAATATATCAATTCTTAATGGATAATACAATTTTTTTATAAATACATTTTTCTATTTAACCCATAGATGGGACCCTAACATGTACTACCACTCCGGGTAGTGATTGATCGGAGGGGGCCTCTCCGACCGCCCGTCTAGCCCATGATAGGGCCAAAGTGGAGTATTGCAAGTCATGTACTGCTTATCCACCTGGGTTCTATCCTTAAGCATCACGGCTCGCCACCCACGGCCAACAGGTGGCCCCATTGGGGGAGTCTTACCCCTCTGCAGAGGTGCAGTCGGTGCATTCTAACGCCCCAGCCTACAGGGCGGGATAATGTTTTATTTCAAAGAAGACGACATAATCGATTATTAATATTCTTCTATCGAATGAACTAATGATCGTTTATTTTTTCATCTACGTGACACACTATCTCGGTTGTTTGTGATATATGTTCAAACTTTTCTACAAATCAAAAGGTTATCGAATTGAATGATGACCATTAAAGGATTTTGATTTTTCATGATGGAAATAAGATGACGAGACGGTAAGTTTTCGTCTCCTCTTTATCTTCCTGATAATTTTGTCAAAAAAAAAAACAACATTAGTCATGTTCTTCTCACAAAGAATGTCTAAGAGAAAGAATCGAAGAATAGGTTGTTCCGAAAGAAAAAAAAAGGCCGGCAACATTTGATGCATCGTTAGTCTTTTGATGTAGCTAAACATTAAGTTATTGTCACGTCACTGAAGCAAGAAATGTGCTTTATTAATGAGGATTTACATATATCTCAGTCAGATATCTATCTATCTACTTAATCTTTATTACTTTTTATATATATATATATATATATATATATATATATATATATATATATAGTGTGTGTGTGTGTCATAAAAGTATCGAGATTGAAGCTGTATTTACCAACAGAGAAATGATCAATGAATGGAACGTTATTTTTTTTTCAGAATACAATGTGTCACAAAATTGCAGAGTTTGAAGCTGTTTTTACCAAGATAGAAATGAAGAATCAATGGAACGTTAATTACTTCAGAATACAAGGTGTGTCAAAAAGTACAAAAACTCTCGATATTTTTGGGACATATATATATTTATTTATTTGTTGAATTTTTTTAAATATAATTGTTTTTCATAGGCAACTACCCAGGTTTCAGGCTATTTTGCCATCATCAGGTTGCTAATAATTCTTCTGGTGTTTATGTGAAGACATTTCTTGCTCCTACAAATTTGTGGTTGAGCACCGTGATTTCTTTGTTTCATCTTTAAATTTCTTTAATATATATATATATATATATATATATATATATATATATATATATATATATATGGATTTGGTTATATATATTCATATCCACCGAATTATATTTATACTTACAAACACAAACACAAACACACACACACACACATATATATATTCGTTATATATCATGCAGTATATATAAACATTTTATCATCAATATTTCTGTCCTTTAGTGAAAGAAATTAATCAATAATAACAACGTTATTCCATTTCTAAATGATGAGTGAGTCCCCGTGGCGTAGTGGTTAACATGGGGGGCGGCGACATTGTAGTAAAGCGAGTTTGAACCACAGTTATACTATTATTTTCTCTTTGGGTCTTATGCCTTTGGGAAAGGTATAAACCCCGTCATTTCCCAGCTGTGGGTTAAATATAATTCAATTACTCATATTTTTTAGAACAATCCCAATTTCTTTTAGGAAATGTAAAATCCTGGATAGTCGTGAAAAGTTTTTCTTTTTTCAAATTATTTGTTTGGTATTTATTTGTTCTCAAAGTCTACACACTCTAGCAGCATATGTTTCACTATAGATATCTCTTGGCATGTAGTGCATACTGAGGATTCTGTGCCTTCTAGTAAATGATGATGGGTGATGTAGGTGTGGGTAAGCACAGCCTATTCTCTTCTATTTTTGTTGTATTTTAAGTTCCATTCTCCAATGGACGGTTTAATGTTTTGAAGTTTGTTATTATTGAATGCATTCCAATGAATTTGCCATTTTTTTAAATGATATTTTTTCCGAATCACTGATTGGTTTATTGGCGAAATAAAAAGACTCAGGAACTTTTTATCGGGATATATATCCTCATCTTTTTCCGTGATAATATTGTACTCGTTTCTTTCATTAGTAACAACAGACTGTGTTGAACCTCTCCGTAAATCACTGCTAGAATTTGAAATCTAAGGCAATATTGCATATCATGCATCGGAAGAGGAATCTTGCGACCAAGAGACAAAAGATATATATATATATATATATATATATATATATATATATATATATATATATATAAAGGGGGAGAACGGAAGAGAGATTTTCCAGTCAAGAAGCAGGAGAAAAGATGAAGAAATATATAAAAGAAAAAAAAGGAAAACGGAAAGACTCCTCTTCCGGTGAGGAGGCGGAGAAAAAGATAAAGAAATATATAGAAAAAAGGAAGTATGTGCATTATAACATCAAAAGATAAAAATGCGTGGGCATATTTATCGTATATAAAGGCTAGCTGATCCGAAGTGCGGCTGTCAGTCCCCAGCGAGCAGCCGTGAACGTAACCTCGTCGCCTCCCGTCAACAAACTCCGGGCCTTTCCATTGTCAACGCTCTGTGTCCCTCACCACCCACAAACCGAAGAAAATAAAGACGGGTCATATTTTTATAAATACGTGTCTGTGGTTTTATTGAAGTCCAGTAGCCGGCAATACAACAATTACCCGTTCTAGGAATAATTTAATTTCTCGCAGGATACAACTAATTGGTTTTTGTAATAGGAGGCAAGTGTCCATACAGTTGCTCACTTGTGGTTTGCTGCTTCAGGGATTTACTGAAAACACCACGTAGCATTCTTGTACAGTTAGCATCTAGCTTTTTCTGCAATCGTCTCGTTATATTCCAAGTAGTACAATCATATAATAGTATTGAAATGGCTACAGCTTGGAATCATTTTTGCTTTATTTTATGCAAGCGGAAGCCGTGTTAGTAGTACTATACTGCTTCACAATTAGTCCTATAGTGCTAATTTCCTAATAGATCATTCGCGAGATATCTCACCAGACATCTCTAATAATAGAACCCAGGTGGATGAGCAGTCCATGACTTGCAATACTCCACTTTGTCCCTTACTTAGGCTACACGGGCGGTCGGAGAGGACCCCTCCGATCAATCAGCTGGTCACGTCAAGCCCTAGCACCTATATGATTTTCCCAACCCTATTGCCCTTATGGCAAGCCCCAACCCCTTTTTATCATATGGGTGCTAGAAGGCCGTGGCTGCGGGTCTACCTGTCATGGGAATGACGTTAAACTCTATCTGATGGTGAGGTTCCAGTTTTGGAGGTTTGGGGAATGTGGAGCACCCCTTCATCACCATTGCTCCCTGGTCCACTCTGACTCGGAGTGGTAGTACCTGTTAGGGTCCCATCTATGGTTAAATAGGAAAATGTATTTATAAAAAAATTGTATTATTCATTAAGAATTGATTTATTTCAAAACTTTATCGGCATTAAATGACCCACTGAGGTTGATATGCCGTAAAACAAAACAAACGAACATCTCTAATAATTAATAACATATATTTATGTGTGGCTTTTGTGTAAAGCCGAGCAACTTTTTGCCTATTCATGTTTATTTTAACGCAAGAAAAACGTAGTCTGATAGCCGACATCTACATTTTTAAAATATTCTAACCACGGGTGGGAGAAAATCCAGCCATTTCGTGTAATTTAAAAATTGTAGGAACAATTTTATGGAAATTTTTGCAGCAAGTTTTAGAAAGAGAATATTTTTACATATATTAGTCTTATCAATGCATATTGCAGTAAATCGTCCTTTTTTTTTCGCGCGTAAAGCTTCCATCTCGGACCGTCGATTTGCTGTACAAGAGAAACTATTCTCATATAAAGTTAAGGCTGTTAAGTAAATATTAACGATGAGGGTCTGCCAAAAGGCTAAGCTAATTGGGGAGATATGCAATATTTTGATACGGGCACGTTAGGGGTGCGTATATTACGTTACCGTGGCAGTTCGTAGTACCGTGGTAGTTGTATCACGTATAGAAGATGGAGGAGCGTGGCATAATGCTAAGAGTCGTAGAAAATGGTCTCGTCGACCCGAGTTCAAATCCTCGACAAGACTGTTTGGACTTCACATAGAGCTAATACCCTTGGGAAAGGTATGTTTCCAATTACACTCCCTCCAGCTATTGATAAATAGTAGGGAAGGTTGGGCTCTTTGACCGTGAATAGGTAACCAGTCTAGGAGAAAGAAAACTCTGAATTCAAACCGGTTAAATTCCGCTTAAGAAATTGACTTTGTGTCACATCCTACTCGTGAGGAGGGGTGGTATATATATATATATATATATATATATATATATATATATATATATATAGGATATTATGTGCTTAATTGAAGTCATACCTAATTTGTAAATTAATTAGTTATACTTAAATGAATTAAGCGTGCATATCGGTTTAAATGTAAGACGTAAATAAATCGTTAAAACCCAATCTCTGTATGTACATTTCAGCCTATTAGGCCGCATCAGCAGAGTTATAGACAGGGCAGTGCATATATATATATATATATATATATATATATATATATATATATATATATATATATATATATATATATATTACTTGGCCGAAGCGGTTAGTAGCATCGTGGTAGTTGTTGCACAGACACTATGTGCATTTCTTCACTTTGTGTAATTTGAAAGCCGATGAACGTGTAACATAGTTTAATTCGATTATATATATATATATATATGGAGTATGTATATATGAATTTGTATCAAAAGCAGTAATTAATTTGTTGTTTTGTGGGTTATTTCCAATCAAGTGACTGTCGATGAAGTCCCCTCGAGATATCTTATATATAATTTTAAATTTTTATAAAGTGGTTTAAATTTGCCAACATGTTTTACATATCCGGGTTTTATTTCAAAGGATAAAGTAACCACTCTTAAAACTTTTAGATATGATCCAACAGTTTTTCACGCTTTCTCTCTCAACAGATTCATTGGTGTTTTGGCCCATTTTAGATATATATATATATATATATATATATATATATATATATATATATATATATATATATATATATATATATATATATATATATATATATATATATATATATATATATATATATATATATATATATAAGTAAAGAAATAACAAAAAACTTAGAGATTAAGCATTATAGTCTATTTCAGGGAGCTGAAATAGACTATAATGCTAAATCTCTAAGTCTTTTGTTATTTCTTTACTTATATAGTTGCTCTGTGACGCTAACATTAGGAGCACACATTGAGCTCTCTAACTGCGGCAGCTTTTTTAAATAAAACTCTTGTGTCGTTAGGAAGATTTCTTCTCTGGACTTTTGGATTATATATATGCATAAACATAGAGAGTAATTGATATAATTAAATAATCACGACAAGCAAACTCGGTGTGAACCGTCCGAAAAACTGGACAGCTGTTTTGGATCTATATTAGGTCTCCTGATATACCAAAATATTTAAATTCTGGAAGAAACTTTTTGAAAGTTTTTCTCCGATTAAAACCAGGTATTTTTTTTCGAATATATATATATATATATATATATATATATATGTGTGTGTGTGTGTGTGTGTGTGTGTGTGTGTGTGTGTGCGTGCGTGTATGTGTGTGTGTGTGTACTTGTGTGTGTGCGTGCGTGTATGTGTGTGTGTGTGTGTACTTGTGTGTGTTGTGTGTATGTTGTTAAGGTGAACATAAGTATGTTTTTAGACCATTTGAATGACTCAACATAATCAACATAATCATAAATCTATCAATCAAAATCAACACACAATGCTAATTTATATTCATCATTCAACGTTTTCAGACACTCAACAATATTACAAACTTATGTGAATTGTAAGAGCATTTAATTTCACTGGAGATATAGTCACATAGATCGAACATTTTACAGTGCAATATTTTAGATCAAAATTCAGTCAAAACTACCTTGGGGGCTCAATACTTGAGCCTCTCTTTTACAAGCAGAAATCGGTAATATGAAATCCGTTATTGAGCTGAAATCTTACATTGCAAGAAAAATCTTACAGAATAAATGATATATATTGTATTCTTCTCGTTTTATTTTGTTTGCCATGTCTCTTTAGTATTGTGACTGCTGCTAGTGTCAGTAGAAAAACAATGTTTAGGGTCGAGAGAATAGAAAACCATTGAGGATTTGTGTTTAGCTTAGCAAGTTAATGTTATAGCCGTTACCAATATATTTGCTATACACGAACGTTTAAGTGTCTCATCGCCCCAGTGATAACTGTGGAACATCTGTGTTTTTCACAAGCACTTGTCGTTGATAATAGTGTCTATATTACAGAAAACCGACTCGTGACTAGTGTTTAAGTGCATGATCGTAACAAGACGAGAAACAACTTCATAAAATAGACGAGAACAATTTGCAAAGATATTCTCTAAGTGTATCCCAAACAAAAAGTTATCTTTTTCTTTTATATAGAAACCTCACATATTATTATTTTTTCACATTTGCCATTGGAGTATGTTGGAATATTTTGGCATATATATATTTACCAACCCCTCCGCACGAGCAGGATGCGACACAAGGTCAATTTTTTAAGCGGAGTTTAACAGGTTTGAATTCAGTGTTTTCCTTCTCCTAGACCGGTTGCCTAACCAAGGTTAAAGAGCCCAGTCTGCCCTACTATTTGCCCATAGCTGGAGGAAGAGTAGGATTCATACCTTTCCCAAGGGTATTAGCGCTAAGTGAAATGCAATTACCCCGTCCAGGATTTGAACTCGGAGCGAATATTTTGACCTATAAGGTGTGCTGTAGCCCACCACTTAAACTTATAGACTCTGCGTGGGCGCATGGATTAAAGCCAGCCAATCAACACGCTCGAATACATGGTTAGTTAACTATTTAATTGCCGATCTTGAAAGCCGTTCATTTGCATGTATTCTACACGGACAAACGGATGAGGAACACAATGATTCCACCTAACACTAAGGAATACAAGGATTCTACACAAGACTAAGAACACAGGGGATCTCCACTGTAAAGTGCTCTCACTTGCAGATGTAAAATGGTAACAGTGCTAACCACACAGAAAGATAGGTACGAATAAAATCACACCCACGTTTTATAGATGATTTAATTGAGCATAGAAATAGAAAGTAAAGTTTCAGTATATTACATTTAGTAGCTTTTCTATATAGTCTGTAAGTTGTGTGGCATGTTTAATACAGCGCCAATTTTCGAAGTGAAGTGTCTCATAATAAGACGTTTAGGCACATCAGTGTGCCTAGGAGAGCAGTTTCCATGGTTTGGTTTGGTTTATTTTACGGTATATCAAACAGGGTCACCTCAAAAGTAGCCATGAAGAAAGAAGACCAAGGCAAAACTGAAGTAAACATGTGAAGTACCAGGGTAAAAAGTGGCGTTTCATTGGGGGTCTGAGGTAATTATATAAACACCAAATTGCATAGGGAACAAGTGTGTCGAGATTTATGGCACTTTGCTGGAAACCCACAAAAGGAACTCTGGCGCAGACCTCAAACCAATTGTTTGCTACACAATAGGGATTTGGGTAACTCAGCTGTCTGCTTTGCTTTCGTTGCAAGGCATCGGTGGTTAAAAGCACTCTATCGTTGTCAGATTTATTTCCTTCAATTTGACATTACAACCAAACTTAAATTACGCTTGCACTTAATAATAAACCAGATCATCTAAATTTGTAAGATGTCTATTCTCTTTTCTGTTACAACGAAAGCTCGGATTGGCTCGACCAGATATACATTGAAAAAGAAATTGGAAAATGGCAAATCTGAGTGCAGACCATCAACATTTACGAGCTGCTGAGCGTGTTGAGACTCACATGAGTGACAGGAATTCTCTTCAAATATCCATCATCTTTATGAGGTACTCTTTAAAACTCAATCGATGTCGTAGTTTTCATTGATGCATCCATGAGTTTCAAATAAATCCACTGACTCTGACATCTATTCAACGTTTTCAAGTGCACCTGCTTTTAAAGTCATGTTCTTAACATTCATACTCTATGTGGTGTGGACTCTCGTTGATTTCGATGCATGAGGGTTCATCCAATCAACAACCTACTCAGTGTTTTTTTTGTTATAGTGGTGAAGGCTTGTGTCGGACCATCCACGCCTTTGGGCGTAGGTGATAGGAAAAATTGGTGCACAAGGAATGCCACAAACACAATCAACGGCTGAACTCAGAATTTTCCTTCTCCTAGACTGGATACCTATTCCGAGTTAACGAACCCAGTCTTCCCTACTATTTTACCCATAGCTGGAGGTAGAATGGGTGGATTCATACCTTTTCCAAGGATATTAGCGATATGTGAAATGCAAACAGCCTTGTCTAGGATTTGAAGTCGGGTCGACGAGTCCATTTCCTACAACTCTAACCATTATGCTACACGCCTCCATGTGTTTATAATCTACACTGCCTTGGAACGTCCTATCGTATTGTGATTGTTAAGAAGCCAACACATGGGCGTGCTAGTGTGGGCCACCCAGCCAGGATCTATATTGACCAACTATGTGAGGATGCTGGATGCTCCGCAGAGGAGCTCCCGGGAGCAATGAATGATAGGGAGGGTTGGCGTGAGATTGTCATGGATATCCGTGCTACTTACGCGACATGATGATTATATATATATATCAAGTAAGACATAAAAAGTGAACCATTATCTTAATGCCAATTGTGTAAAGGTTATTTTCATGAAATTTTCGTGCTGAAGATCCACAAGCTTCAGTGTTTGACACCAGCACTCACCAACTCAGTGCATGAGTAATAGAGCTTGGATCTGTGCAACAAAGTATTGAGCTGATGGTAGGCGGGTGCTCTATTCTAGACACAAAAACAATATCCGAAGCTACAGTTCACAGTGCTATTACCCTTGGTAAAATGTATGAATCCAATTGCTCTCCCTCTAGCTATGAGTAAATAGAGCAGACTTGGTTCTTTAACATTGGTTAAGCAACCAGAAGGAAAACTGAATTCAAACCTGTTAAATTCTGCTTGGGATGATCACTACTAGAATAGCTTCAGTCCTAATTAGTGAACTATTTCACTATTTTTTAAATTTTTTTTATTTATCGTATACCCATTACAACTGAATAGCGAGTTTTAACATAACTGAATGCATAACACCTTGTTTCACATCTTATCCGTGGCGAACGGGTTGGGTAAATACATACTTCATACTGCGTTAAGACCTGGATTAAAAAAATATATTTTGTGATCTTTTGTCTTTCCTTTGCGATCTGCATGCAATATAACATCTACAATCACATCATCAAATCTAGTTTCTTTGCTTGGATGGTCAGATTATCGTATTACTTTCAATTTATGAGAAGACGTTGAGTAGAGTCGATTGCATTTTATTGTGATTATATTCCAAACGTTTGAATGTTCATACTAGGTGGTGATTATCAATAGTGATAGAGTGACTTTAGATTTCCTTAACTCAATAGTACCTTATCAAGTGTCGTCGCTGATATACAGCACCTCTGCTATCTCAGCATAATCGATTTTTACTAAACCTATAACAGATTTCACCGACGATTCGTACTCGTTAGAGTAGTTGACATCGTCAATTCGATAAGGTTTCTTTCTGAATAAAAGACTGAACTAATATACCTGAAAATAAATCTTATAACTACGAATTAGTTTAGGTCATTGGTAGAGACTTCTGAAATGTCAAAAAACAGGTGAATTCTAATTGGAAATAAGTATACAATTAGTAGAACCTTTGGATATACCACAGCATGATAATTCAGTTATTACAACGTTTCATATGTTTACTTAAGAGCTATTGCGAAATAGTTCAATATGTA
>CM042157.1:2051558-2071558 GCA_023376005.1 Doryteuthis pealeii
AGCAATCCTGAAAAACATGGAAAGAAAAAACTAAGTGAACTGGAAATATGGGTAAATATTGTGATTGTTGGAACCACAGAACAGTTGGGATCAGCTCTAATTTTGAGAAGAGTACTGGAGAGCTGAAGAAACTTACTGTCACTCGGACTTTAGTAAATGATTTGCCAGTTAAATATCGGGAGCCCTGAATAGGATCAAGAAAGGAAAAGACAAACACATTTTAACAGGATACTCTGCACTCCCACCGTATAGGAAATACAAGAAATTGCCATTTGCAGAACAGGTCATCATCTAAGAACAGTGCTATCAATATGAGTGGAAAAGTAACATAAAGAAGAGGCGAAAAAACAACTAGAAACAACAAAACTTAAACTTATGCGTAGGATAAAGATTCGGTGAACTATTATCAGAAACCGAAAGTAAGCCCTAAAATTAACTACAACAACAACAATAATAATAATGATAATAATAATAATCGTAATTGCTCTACAAAATAATGCCATAAGGACAAACTATACCAAAGCGAAAATTGATAAGACCCAACAAAATAGTAAATGTAGATTATGCGGTAATAGAGATGAGACCGTAAACCATGTACTATGCGAATGTAGCAAACTAGCACAACGGGAGTACAAAACTAGACACGACTGGGTTGGGTAGGTGATCCACTGGGAATTATGCAAACAATTTAATTTTGACCATACAACAACATGGTATATGCATAAACCAGAATCTGTTCTTGAGAACGAAACGCATAAAATTCTCTAGGACTTTGAGATAAAAATGGACCACCTTATCTCAGCAAGAAGACCAGACCTAGTCTTTTTTACCAAAAAATGAACAAGAATTAGAAACCCTTAAACAAACTATAAGAATATACAGCCAAGATATAGGGATGGAGTTCGGTATGGACAAGTGCACCATGTTAGTGATCAAGAAAAGAAAAAAGAAACGTCGAATGGAATAGAACTACCGAATCGAGAAGAAATTAGGACACTAAAAAAAAAAAGAGAACTATAAATATCTGGAAATATTAGAAGCAGATCAAACAGAAATTTTCATTTTCCTAGACCGGTTGCCATACGAAGATTAATGAGCCCAGTCTGTCCTACTATTTACTCATAGTTGGAGAGAGACTGGCATACCTTTCCCAAAGGTATTAACTCTATTTGAAATGCTCTCAGACGTGCCTCAGATTTGAACTTGCGTCAACTTGTCCATTTCCTACGAGGATTAGCATTACCTCGCACACCTCCTCTTATAAAAGTTGAGTTAAAAACTTTCTTCTGTTTTAAAAACGCACTGACTATAAATAATAATCAGTGGTAAGAAAAAAAAATGAAATAAACACCCCCTCCCCACAAAGAAATAAGCAAACAAAATAGTTTTTTCTTTTGACGCTAGGTTAACTTAAACATCATATTTTTTTTTTATCAATTCTGAAAATATATTTATGCTATCCTGATAAATCTAGCTAATCTCACGGGACAATTTTTCTTTTCTCTTTGGTCTGATAACAAACAAGAAAGGATTTACCCCATTAAAAAGAAATAGAGGTAACATTCACAGAATTATTCTAAATATTTATAAATATTTTTGCAGGAAGAAAATCCCAACGTGGGTGTTATGAACCAGAAACTGAAAAATAATTCTCTGATTTTTGTGGGAAATATTTCTTTTATGAATGTTTAATAAAAAGAAAGTTAAGATGTGTCATAGATAAATGGACAGTTTTTATTCGCATTAGGGGGAGACAAAAGATGGTTAAATCGAACTTAACGGACCTAAATTCCACGACCGTATGTCACCCCGACGAAAGAAAGAAAATACCAAGAATCAGGGAATTAACCGAATTTAATGAAAATTTCAGTGTTGATATATTAAGGAATAACAGATATAAAGTAAAAGTAATGTCGTCGGGGCGGTCTAATGTTGGTATCAAGCATGCAGCAAGGTAGTCTATCCCCTTTTCACTAGCGATAGACCATGGAGATTATTTTAGCGTCTGAGGTAGAGCGCCACGCCTACCGTCAGCTCCTTACTTTACCGCACAGATCCCTGTGCTACTCATACGCTGAGTTGGCGAGGGCAGGTATCGAACTAGGAACCTTGTGGTTTCTAGCCGAACTCTCTACCGACTGAGCTAACCCGACTCCATAACAGATATAATGCACCAATTATTTTATTTAAAAACCTTTACATTTTTTCAGGTCAGTTAATTGGAACCATGTATCTTTGCGGTGTAACACAGATTCTCAAAGATACGTGGTTCAAAGTTTTCTTACAGGAGAAACGTCTATTCTAAAAGTAATTCATAAAACGAAGGATTGTTTTCTATTGGACCAAAACTCATTAGATAGATTGCTTGCTTGATTGCTTTTAATTAATTTTCAGAGTTATTTTATACCAAACGGTATGTCATGTGGGATGGTCAAATTTATTGTTACGTCTTTTTTCTAAGGATTTTTATTTGTTTTGACAGAAAGTTGTTTGCAGTTGTTTATTGATAAGTGGATTTAAGGGATACGTTTATAGATTAAAGTTCAAGTTGGGCTATTCCATGTCTAATCATCCAGAAAAAAGTAAAATTGTCATCCAAACCGTTAAATGTTTCTGAAATTTTGTACAGGCGTGGAGTGTGTTAAAGTTAGACATTCCCCAAAATTTGAACTTCTAATTCCAAAAATTAGCGGAATTATGTAGATTTCTAGATCCCAAATTTTGGTGGGGTTCACGAAAATGGCGAATGTTGTGATTTATTTTTGTCTGTAAAATGATTTCTCGTACTTCCCTACACCTAAAATTTAGTATATAAAAGCATTTTTGCGTGAAAAATCCAAAAATGCTACAAAAAAGTCTTAAAGTTTTTTTAAGTCTATTTATATTATTGTATTTAAAGTTTTTAAAAAAGTCTGTAAAATGAGTTCTAGAGCATCCCTACTCCTAAAGGTTAAGTTATAGAATTATTTTTGCCCAAGGAATCCAAAAACGCTATCAAAAAAGTTAACCGGTTTTAAATTATTAATGATTTCCGATTTGCAAAATTTCAACTGATGTAGCTTCGGTTCTGGGCAAACACTAAACTATCTTTTAGGTAAAAATAATCTTCAATATATGTGAAATAATAATAGTATTTTTTCTCATATATGCAGTGCCACATCGGGATATTTATATTGCTATGAAAAAAATCAGAAATCATCAATAACTTAAAATTGCTTGACAGTAAGACGTTTTTGATAGCAGTTTTCGTTTCCTCGTGCAGAATTGGTTTTATAAACCAAATCTTAGGAGTAGGGAAGCACTAGAACTCATTTTACAGACAAAAATAGATTACAAAATGTCGCCATTTTTCGTGACGCCCTCCCTCAAATTTTGAGGTAAAAATCGACATAACTCCGCCAATTTTTGGAACTGGATGCTTAAATCTGGGGGATAGTCTAACTTTGACATAGTCCATACCTGTACAAAATTTCAGAAAAATTGAAGGGAGGGGGTGGGTGGCATGGCATTTATGATTTGACATGGAATTACCCAGTTTGTTATAAGCGATAGTTTGGTAGAAAGTTATTTTTAAACAATTTTTATCAACATATTTTTCAATTTATCCCATTGTTGTGACCCTAACAAGTACTACCACTCCGGGTCAGAGTGGACCTTGGAGCAAGGCAAAACTCATTAGAGGCAACAGAATAAGGACAAGGCTCAGCACTTTCTTCCTGAAAAATATCTCCTTAGTTTTTACTATTGAATTTTTTCATCTCACCTTACACATGCATGTCAAACTTGGGGTTCGCAAACCTGCACTGCCTCGAAGTAAAACAAAATGCTATGCTTATTATCTCCTTTTCAGATTTTCATGCCCATGCAAAACCTTTGTAAAACATTATAAAATCCTTAAAATCAAGAACAATGTCTCCGTAATGTCTGCTAACCCATGGACAAATGATAGGTACATTACCCTTTATGTTCAAAAACTATTTCATAATTGGTTAAAAAAGCGGTTTAATATTTGATTAGAATAGGGAACGATTGATGGTTTTTTGGTTTGTTTTGTTTTACGGCATATCAACCTCAGTGCGTCATTTAATGCCGACAAAGTTTTGAAATAAATCAATTTTTTTATAAATACATCTTTCTATTTAACCCATAGATGGGACTCTAACAGGTACTACCACTCCAGGTCAGAGTGGACCAGGGAGCAATGGTGATGAAGGGGTGCTCCACATTCCCCAAACCTCCAAAACTGGAACCTCACCATCAGATAGAGTTTAACGTCATTCCCAGGACATGTAGACCCGCAGCCACCGCCCTCTAGCACCCATATGATAAAAAGGGGTTGGGGCTTGCCATAAGGGCAATAGGGTTGGGAAAATCATATAGGTGGAACGATTGAGTATCCATTAAGAATGGATTTATTACAAACCTATTTTGGCATTAAATGACCCACTGTGGTTGATATGCCATAAAAAAAAACAAAACAAACCAAACTCAATCCAATTGTGAGGTTCTAGTTCTAGAGGTTTGAGAAATGTAGAGCACCCTTTCATCACCATTACTCCCAGGTCCACTCTGACCCAGAGTTGTAGTACCTATTAGGGTCCCATCTATAGGTTAAATAGAAATGTGTTTATAAATAAAAACTGAGTATCCATTAAGAATGAATTTATTTGAAAACGTTTTGGCATTATTATCAAACAAAAAATTCTCTATCTTCTCAGGAAACTTTTCACCATTCTTTTGAACTTTTCAGGTTACCGTTTATGCTGGTCTTTACAGAATTCTCTTAATGAACAAAATTCACTTATTTAGAAACTGTCTATAGCATTAATAGCTGATAAAGCCAGTATAGAAAACCGACACTCACTTCTTGAGGTAGAGTCTCGACGTCCAGAAATTTTCATTTTATTACACAATTTGCACGACTGGGCCTCAAATTTAAAATTTAAAAAATGCTTGTAGTCTCGATAAATTTTTATTTCACCTTCTCATGAGAATACGAGGTATGATAATAACATTATTTGCTTTTTAATGTTTCAATTCGGATCTTTTTCGAGCAGTAAAAAGTGAAGATTACTATTTCATGGCGAGATTCGAAATCGCATCTTATTTCAGTCAGAATGATTGTCTAACGTTGAGAATCTATTAGTCACTGGCCATTTAATACTGATATTACTATAAATACTAATATTAATACGAATTCCACAAGAGGGTTTAAATACACGCATAGAATATACACATAGCAACTCCAAACGTAAAGGTGAATCAAAGGAATAAGGGAATATGGGTAGAGTTGGTCTTCTGAAAAGGTGTTATACGGTCTTCTCTGAATTTCTGAGATGAGGCTTGATAATTAGTATTATTTAGATTATTCGGACTATTGTCCTCATATTTATTGTTATCTGTACAAAGTTTCGGTCGATGTGCTCAGGCCATTTTCAGGTATTTCATGTCGGACTCGTGAACCTTCTTTGGAAATCGTGAACCTTCTTGTCGTAATCGGTAACTTTCTTGTCGTAATCGGGAGTCATCACAGAACTTTGAACCCAACCCTTAATTCAATCCACTGGTGTATCCTGTTCTCATTCCGCGAACCATAGCTGGGGTACAGATGTTAAGCTGTGTTAATTATCATTCTATGTTACTCTCGGTCTTAACCAGGATTGAACCTGCAACCTAGAGATAACTTTCACTTAGAACTGTCTTAAACCAACGCCTATATCCACTATGCTATGTGTTCAGTTGTATTTTACGTAGCTGTTTCGAAGAAAACAGAGGTGTGAGTTCGTGTTTTATCAAGAGATTATTCTTTATTTCTGTTTCGAGGTGTTTACTAACGGCCGTAGAATTGACAGCCGGAATATTTTGAATAAGAAAGAATTATCAGTCAAAGATTAATAATAGCCAATTTCCGATATTTTTCTTCTGCTTATTTGTCTATGGGAATCATTACAGAGACTTTTACCCCATTATTATTGCTTCTTAATATCGAATTGATGTCACCATCTTTCAAAAATGACAGGAGTCACACAATCGACACTCCACAGTTTATAGGTCTTTTTAAAAACGTAAACTTTTTCTGGAATAGTTTTAGTGCCGAATTTACGCGTGCTGTCAGTAACGACACTTGATGTTCTAGAGGCCAAACCTAAGGTTAAAGATTGTTGTGGGTGAATTATCGGGGTTACAAGGTTGGACGGGAATAGTCAGAACTTTAAAGATCTCAGTTTCTGTTTGATCTGAGTTGTGACACTTGTGTGAGAATTCTGAAGTGGCACCAGTTTGAATTGACGTCGTAAATTATTGTTGTTTGTAAAGAAGGATACGAATGTTGAGTTAAAAGAATAACCAAGTATTTTCCATGGCGAAGATTTGAAACATTCAAAGTACGAGTATGGATTGGATGGACAGATCAATACAAACTTCTTCTTCTTCTTCTTCTTCTTCTTCTTCTTCTTCTTCTTCTTCTTCTTCTTCTTCTTCTTCTTCTTCTTCGTTTACTGTAATGAATTAGTGAAAACAGTAAATAAATGAGGCAAGACGATGTCTGTCGGGACTGGTAATCTGTCTAAAAAAACATCTGGTGAAGATATCAGTTTGTAAAAAAAGTCGTCGGGGCAGCCTAAAGTCGGTATCAGCCAATCAGCGAGGGCGTCAATTGCGCTAGACCAAGGAGATTGTTTTAGCATCTGAGGTGGAGCGGCACACCTACCATCAGCTCCTTACTTTACCGCACATATCCCTGTGCTACTCATACGCTGAGCTGGCGAGGACCGGTATCGAACTAGGAACCTTGTGGTTTCTAGCCGAACGCTCTACCGACTAAGCTAATTCAACGTGTGAAAATTTATTGATAATAGAAATACTAATACTACATCTTATTATAATGGAGATTGTGTGTTTGTCTGTCTGTAACCAAAATTATTTTACTACTCAAGTCATAATTCCCTTAGTTATTTACGTCACATTCTCCATGATTTTATTTTTATTTAAACCTCAATTATTAATAAAATTGTTTAACATTATTAATACTGTTGGACTTATCTACATACTGATAACATGCAATTGTATTTATATATAGAATAAAATAGCAGTTTACAGTGTAAACGGGAGGCTAATTTGCATATTGATATTACAAATTGATTTTATTGGATATGTGCTTGGTATTATTGATTTCTAATTGTTTGATTCAATCTTAAGGAACAGAGGTAAAAATCTCGGGAATACATCTTAAAAGAAATCCATCAACAAGAAGAAATAACAGTAATTGTATTCTCGCCCTCGCCAACTAAGCGTATGAGTAGCACAGGGATATGTGC
Organism: Doryteuthis pealeii; assembly: GCA_023376005.1. Taxonomy (NCBI): domain Eukaryota; kingdom Metazoa; phylum Mollusca; class Cephalopoda; order Myopsida; family Loliginidae; genus Doryteuthis; species Doryteuthis pealeii. Next base: position 2,058,875 of record CM042157.1, read on the forward strand.
GGCAAAGTAAGGAGCTGATGGTAGGTGTGGCGCTCCACCTCAGACGCTAAAAAATTTCCTTGGTCTAGCGCTAGTGAAAAGGGGATAGATTCCCTCGCAGCATGGCCGATACCGACATTAGGCCGCCCCGACGACTTTATTTTACTTACTACTTCCTATTTTAACTATATTTATACTATTTTAACTAAATAGTAAATTAGAAAATTTAGCAACGAAAGTCGGGAGTGATAGAAGTGTAAGTTTCACTTCTATTTTTCAATTATCTTTTTTCAAATCATTTTATCTGCATTCTTATTTAGTTTCATTAGTTTTTCTAATTTAATATATCTCATTACAATGCAAGTGTGGGGGCCCAGCAAGGACCTACATTGACCAGCTATGCGAAGATGCTGGCTGCTCGCAGAGGAGCTCCCAGGTGCAATGAATGATAGGGAAGGTTGGTGAGAGATTGTCATGGATACCCGTGCTGCATGCGCGACATAATGATGATAATGATATTAAAACATAAATACTTGCGCCCGGAGGGTGCATATATTTGTTAGTTTATATAATGTTGATCTGATGAAAAGATGAAAGTACAGACTGATATGCACATGTATATGTAAAAAGGAAATAGTATATATGGGGATAAATGAGAGAGAGAGTGGGGAGAGTGAGTGTATGTGTACGAGAAAGTGAGAGCGAGAGATAGATAGATAGAGAGAGAGTGAGTGTGTACAAGAGTGAGTGTGTGTGTGAGAGAGAGAGAGAGAGAGAAAGAGGGGGAGTGTGTGTGTGTGTGAGTGAGACTGTGTGCGAGACAGGGAGAGATTAAATGTGTACGAGAGTGAAAGTGTCTGTGTACGAGAGAGAGATATAGATAGATAGAGATAGAGAGAGAGAGAGAGTGTGTACAAGAGAGAGAGAGAGAGAGAGAGAGAGAGAGAGAGAGGAGAGAGAGAGAGAGAGAGAGAGAGAGAGAGAGAGAGAAAATAACAACAACAACAATAACAATAGCAAGAAAAAAGAAAAAAGGTAGCGAAAAAAAAAAGATAAAAAGGTAGCGAAAATAACTATTTCAATTTTTTTAAATAAATATCAGGCCCGTACCGATTTAGTAATATTTGTCTGATTTTTTGAGATATATAATAAATATCAACCTCATCTCAAAAAAGGTTTTGATGAAATATTGGTTAGACTACAAAACCTGTTCTATGAAAATGATTGAAACAAACAAAAATAGTTTGGTTTCAGTTTGGATTCTTTGTTTAGTGGTTTATTAATCTTTGTGGTTATTTAGTGGTATTCATGCAAGGGAAAATGAGAGAATGAGAATATGAACAATAACTGATATTTAAGAAGAAAAAATACAAGTAGAAAAAAAAGTTAAGACAAAAAAAAAAAAGAAATTACAAAAAATCAGGAAAAAGACAAAATCATTTTAAAAACAGGAGAAAAAAATCATTTGATGAAAAAAAAAACATAATTTAAGATTCGAAACCGCTGTCATTGCAGTATTCTTTCAGTTTTGTTTTATTTTGGTCTTTGTTTTATGACATATCAACTTTCATGGGTTATTTAATGCCAAATCCATCCTGGTATAAGAACAGTAGGGGTACTATTTAAGCAATTTCTTCTGGATGAGATTGCAAGAGCATGGGTGAATTCATTAATTCTAATGGAGAAATGAAGGCGTTAATACCTTTCCCAATGGTATTAGTCTAAAAGTGAACGTAATAGTGTGACTGGAGTTTGAACCCGCTTACTACACTGTCATAGCCCAGCACTTAAGCCACCACGTAACGGGGATTCCTCCAAACAAAAATGATACATGTAGGTAAAAAGATGCGATAGAATTTTGGTCGGATTAAGAAAATGAAATTGAAATACAGGCCTTGTAGCTGAAAATATATTATCATAGACATATACAAATTTTATTAATAATGGAAATTCGCTTCCGGTTTTTGTCTGTAACAAAAACTGCGTCACTGCTTACGTCAGATTACCCAACACATAATCCAACATCATATCATAGAATAAATGTACTCAAAATGTGAGCATGCAACGTTAGACAATCCTCATTGTTTTAATAAATAGATGCCCGGCGTTATATATTCATATATAGATTGTTTTATTCTAATATAATATTTAAAGTTATCGGAACTGTTTCTATTTCAAATTGTCTTTTTTTCTTTCTTTTTTTTTTAACTCCTTTAATAAATTTGACGATTTTACATACTTATGGTACACACTCTATGACACTGAATTTTCAAGGCAATATCTTTAAAAAATTATTTTTGCATCGCCCGAAGGGTGTCTTTTTATTTTGCTAGTGTTATTAAACAACTTTGAGTGAATGTTGGTCGGATTTAAAGAAATACAGATTAATGGATAGTTTTGTATCGCAGGGTGGAAATATACACAGAAGAAAGTATGCTTAATAAATTAATTACGGATACATGCAAACATACAACAAATAAGTACAAACAATTAAGAAGATAAAGTTTCATTAAACAGAGGAGGGTTAGTTCGGTATAGCCAACGCAGCAGAGTCAGTCTGAATATTATTCAGCTAGTTAATCCACTTTAATCGTAGGTTATTTTATATCTATAAGCCAGTCCATCTGGTAGAATGTTGAAGGGGTGTTAATTACTCTACAACAGATAGAAAAAAAAGACAGATATTAAATTCGAGTAATAAAACAGTTGGTTGAATATTAATCGGATTAAAAGAAGTTCAGAGAACGTCATTTGAAATTCTACCGCTGCGTTGAATTCGATCCCGCTATATGAAACCAATGATAGAACTTACTTCTTATGTTCTAAGTTGAATTTAAAAAATAATCTCAGTAAAACCTAAATTCTGCTGAAACATCAGCATCATAACGATTTTGTTGTTTTTTCTTTTTGTTGCCTTTAGCTCCACAAGGAGTCTGGAGAAATAAACGGATAATTACTGGTGTGATGATGCGGAACGTTTTCCAAACCGTTTTTCCTTGTCATCCATGTTTGTATTTTGATTTCATTACACTGGAGTCTCTCGAGACAGTTATTCTGTTTTGTTAGGGAGTAAAGGAGAAAAAGCCAAAAACAAAACAAAACAAAAAAAACAAAAAAAAACGAAAAAAAAAAAAAAAAAAAAAAAAAAACTAAATAAAAAGCAAAAACAAAATAAAAAGAGAGATAAAAAAACTATAAAAACAACAACAAAACACTTTGTTGTTATTGTTTACCTTCTCTGTCTGTCTGTCTTTCTCTTTCTCTTTCTCTCTCTCTCTCTCTCTCTAACTCTCTTTCTCCCTCTCTCTCCTCTCTCTCTTTCTCTCTCTCTCTCTCCTTTTTCTCTCACTCTCTCTCTCTCTTCAAACCTCAGTCTGAGATCCTGGCTCCCTGCCACGTTCACAGATCTATAACTCTTTCAGCCAAACGAGGTCGACCATGTTTGTCGAACTGACGGTTACTGTTTTTTTCTGCTGACCACCATCGACAAACCTATCAACCGTCAAGATATTTTCAATTAGCTTCTTCCTATGATCGATTTAGCATCATTTGATTTACGTTTCTGTCCCGGCTGCAAAACCCTTTGATGTTTATCTGAAAGACAAAATAGGTTCACGTGAATACATTGGGTGCACACCATTTTATTTATTTGTTTTTTTTTTTTTACTTATTTATCATTTCATTTCCTCCCTGCCCACCAACATATCAGACACCCAGGGTCGATCGAAGGCCTAACAAACTCTAGAGCCTTCAGATTGTAATCAACGTTCGTAACCAATGTCACTAAACAAGTGATTTTTTTCCCTTCTGATCTGCTCTTCAAAAAACGAATATTTTGGATACCAACTCTGAATTATGTTTTCTAACTCTGTGATAAGGCGCATTGCATTTCGTCTTATTCTTCTTCTTCTTCTTCTTCTTCTTCTTCTTCTTCTTCTTCTTCTTCTTCTTCTTCTTCTTCTTCTTCTTCTTCTTCTTCTTCTTCTTCTTCTTCTTCTTCTTCTTCTTCTTTCTTCTTCTTCTTCTTCTTCTTCTTCTTCTTCTTCTTCTTCTTCTTCTTCTTCTTCTTCTTCTTCTTTCTTCTTCTTCTTCTTCTTCTTCTTCTTCTTCTTCTTCTTCTTCTTCTTCTTCTTCTTCTTCTTCTTCTTCTTTTCTTCTTCTTCTTCTTCTTCTTCTTCTTCTTCTTCTTCTTCTTCTTCTTCTTCTTCTTCTTCTTCTTCTTCTTCTTCTTCTTCTTCTTCTTCTTCTTCTTCTTCTTCTTTCTTCTTCTTCTTTTCTTCTTCTTTTTCTTCTTCTTCTTCTTCTTCTTCTTCTTCTTCTTCTTCTTCTTCTTCTTCTTCTTCTTCTTCTTCTTCTTCTTCTTCTTCTTCTTCTTCTTCTTCTTCTTCTTCTTCTTCAAGTTATTATTAGCTTAGTCCTTCATCGCTTCTCTGTTATATCGGCTATTCTTTTCTCTTCTTTTCTTTATTACCTACAAGCATCTTATTCTCTTTTCTCAATACCAACGCACTATTTTAAGTATCACCACAATACTCTTACTTTGTAGTTATAATGTGTGGCTTAATACTGTATGTCATTAAGATAGTCAACAACTTCGAACGTCTCCACCATATGCCTGTCAGTTATCTCTGACTTTTGGGTCTCGGTAAATCCCGTCAACACATTTCCTTACAATACTCACTAACATCGGCAACGCAAATTAACATTTTTCCTCAAATTACCAATTTCGACGCTAATTTCTTTAGCATAGTTCTGTAGATGACAGTTATTATAGATCCTGCATTGATGTCCATGTTCCTCCAAAGTTATTGTCTGATGTTCTTTCAATTTTATATTACGGTTTAATGACACGGCTTCATCTATGATCTTGCCCTTCTCCTTTTCTTTGTTTACGACAATCAGGCTTCGTCTTTGTTGCCATCATCATCATCGTCGCGCTAGTAGCACGGATATCCATGACAATCTCATCAATCGTCTCTATCATTCATCAGCCTCGGGAGGTCCTCCGCGCAGCATCCAGTATCTGCGCAGGGCTAGTCTAGAATGGAAAAAATAGAGGGGAAAAAATAAATTATTCGACTTGTTGAATGGGGGGGGGGTCAACAAGGTCATCACCGTCAAAAAATCTATAGCAGCTAAAAATCCGCCGCGTCGTCGTCGTCGTCTTAACATCTTTAGCAACACAAAATTCTTCAGCAGCTGAAAAATCCGTCGTCGTAAACTCAAAATCGCAACTGAACTCCTGCCGTCATCCCACTTCTACTTATACTAGTTTCTCCTCAACATCCGGGTGTCTGCGCCCCCACATATGAGATTGTCGAGCCAATCCCGGCCGCCGTAATCCTCATAGCTATCATCCGGGCACCTGGGGCTTACATCTGGGACTGTAGCATCTCGAATTCGGTGCCAATGTGTCGCCCGTTCGCATTCTGAAGGACGCGGGTTCGATTCTACGGTCCCACATGCCAGACAAAGCCTAGACCGATTCATTCGAGAATACGGCAGGCCTTGACGTTCACCACTCACCTCGTGTTCTCTGTCACAGCTAATCAATGTAGGTATTAGCGGGTTTCCACAGGAGAATGTCACTTATGAGTTTCCCTTTGCTTCCCCAACAGTGTCCACCATGTCTTGTTCGTCTTATTGGGATGCTTTGTGCAATAGGCAGCATTTGGCCGTACTGCTAATTTCTCGTGTAGTTTTGTTTTTACGATTTGATTAAGATCACACCCTGCATTCTTGTGCAACTCTTATCAATCTTACTCTCTATGCGCTTCAAATGAAGAGAAACTTTAATCTTAAACTGTCTGTTTTGTGGTACATGTTGGAACTCCTCTTTTTTGCAGAGGTTCCAGCGTAACACGGTTCATACTCTGTCATTCTTGTTTTTATATTCTACATAAATTAGTTGCAGGCACCCTTCGTGTATTTTCATCGTCATAAGAAATGGACAAGGTGACACGAGTTCAAACCCTGGACGAGGCTAGTTGATTTTCCCATAACGATAATACCCTTGGGCAGGTATAGATCAAACTATTCTGCCTCCAGCTATGGATAAATTGTTGGGCAGACTGGACTCTTAATCTTGGTATGGCAACCGGTCAAGGAGAGAAAACATTTTGAATTCAAGTTTACTCCGAACTTTACTTTAAATTCTGTTACCATGGTTATTCCTTTCTGGCAACAGTCCTTCTGTAACCACGGTAATCCCTTTCCTGCAACAGTCTTTATGCCTGCAACAATATCACAGTAGTCTCCTTCGTACCGAATTGCCACCCTCCAAAATGACCCAAAGAGTCTTTTTATTCTATCGTTCTCGTGGGCCTAATCTGCATAGGTGCACCCACGCTCACGCCACGAACGAACAAAACGAGACACACCCTAAAAAGCCGCCACCAATGGCGACTATGCTCCTTTAGTTTGTTTTTTGGCAAAACCTGACAAGCCAAACAGATGCGTTTCGCCGGAACTAAGTCAGTTCATTCACCACAAATTGAATTGACATTCTTGAAGAATCTGCTTTGCAGTAATTACCTCTATTAAAGAAAACAAAAAAAAAGATATTCTTTTTTGTCTTAAAAATCCTCTTCTTTCTATAAGGAAGCGCCGGAAACTGATAGCATTTACTCGTATTATAAGTCATAACAACTTACACATGGGAATTATAATAAATTCTTTTTCATGGGGCCGAAGTGACGAGGAAAGGAAATCTGTAGGGAACAATTTGCTCAAGGATCAGTCAACATAATTTCATGGGGGAGGGGTACATGCTCTCATTCGAAGGTGGGACATTGCAATTGAGAGAAACCGTGACTATGTGAAGAAGTAGAGATGTAATCCACAGAGGACCAGCTTCATTTTGATGCATAAAACATGTTCCTGTGTTTGTAATTATAACTGTCCTAAACGAAAGAGCATAACTTTTTGACTAGGCCTCGTATCATATCGAAGTAAACTAAAACTTAACATCCCTATTGCAAGATTTAAGCTTTACGTTTACTTCCTCAAAAAACCGTACCCAGCGTATACTATGAATTTATTTTACACTGAAAATTACAGAATTTCATCATTTTCAACGAACAAATTATACTGTCAAAACAGAAAATATTAGGTATGATTCATTCCGAAATTACTTAAGATAATAGCATAGAAATCTCTAAGCAAAAGTAGAACTGAATCATCATCACAACAACAACAAAATGAATTTCTTGTTTTCTTTGGTGGAGAAACACATTAACTTTCAATGAACAGTTTATCTTTGTGTATTTATTTATGGGAGAAACTATATATTTTGTTTCCTAAACTTTTTTAATCAGCGATTTTAAGTTAGATAACTAAAAACTCTGTGTATATATGATTGGACGTGTGTATGTGTGTGTTCCTATCAAAAACCTCCGTCAGGGACAGGATAATCCCAAAAGGTCAATTTTAAAGTTGAGTTATAGAGGGTTTGAATTAAGTTTTTTTTCTATTACATAAGTTACCTAAGACAAAAGAACCCGGTCTGTCATACTATTTACCAATAAATTCGATGAACAAATGAATTCCTGTATTTTTCAGGGACATGCTAAGTGAAAACCAGACTCGTTCAGGATTTGGTCTTCTATTTCGTACAATAACTGTATGTCAAAATGCGTCTCCACCCAAACATGTGCGCACCTACATACATACATACATACCTACGAACATATATATAGGTGTGTGTGTGTGGAGGGTGCAATCTGATAATTAATATAGAATTAAGAAAATTATGGGGTGGCAAGAGGTTTAATATTTTAGGTTTTATTTTAGATTAGTCCAGGTGCGTGTTCCTAGGGTTTACTTTTAACCCCATCTTATTTGGTTTGTCGCGCTGAAAAGAAGGAAGAGACGAAGAGAAAAGGTAGTTTTAGGATTTAGACTTTATTCACAGGTCATAGCCATCACGTGATAAGGAAATCCATTCCTGAGTAGTAGTAGTGTTTGTCCTAGTTAAGGCCTAAGTCAAAATGGCCGAGAGATTATCTTGGGGATTGCACTGGGATCCTTTTTCTGCACATACTCGGATGGCACTTCCTGTGTGAAAACTCATAGGAATTTGTAATTTTTTATTTTGTTATTTTAATTTTATTTTAATCCCCACAAAATAACATTTTCTATTTAAAAATATTTATTTGTATTTACTGTAAGGTAACATTTTGTATTTACCATAAGGTAACGTTTCGTGACAACAATGTCATTAATCACCATCACTTATTTTCCTCCATAAGTTAACAGGGTAGATTGAAGACGGAAATCTCTATCTAGAAGCAGACACATAACCATGATCTCGTGACTCTAGCTGATACCCCCACTACTTCGAAAAGGCACACTTTTAAAATAATATTCAAAATTTTCTATAATAGAAATAAACATCAGAACAGAATATTCATTAGTATTATTTAGATTATTCGGACTATTGTCCTCATCTTTATTGTTATCTGTACAAAGTTTCGGCCAATGTGCCCTCCGCTCTTCTTCACGTATTTATTGTCGGACTCTGGAGCCTTCTTTAACTCGGGAACCTTCTTTTGGAAATACCTGAAGAATGCCGGAGGGCACATCGGTCGAAACGTCGTACATATAATAATAAAGATGAGGGCAATAGTGCTAATAATCCAAATGATGCTAATTATCAAACCTCATCTCCAAAATTTAGAGAAATAGAATATTTATTATGAATTAAATGTAAATAATCGTTTACTCATTGAATGTCTGGTATTAGCGATTTAAACATCGATTCATTTTTCACATTTTTTTCTTTGCTTAAATAATTATTTAATCCTTTCTAAAATTCTTGTTTTCAGTGACATTGATAATAAATCTAAATATTGTTTTTATTTTCTTCATCTGTTTCTGTTTCTTCATGTTTATAAATTCGTCTTATTTATCTCTCTCTCACACATGAATGGACGACGCAGCAGTGACTGACTTTTTCATTTTTTATCCCTAATGTCCACCATATTTGCAAAGCAAGACATCACGCTGGAACGAGACTTAATTTACATTAAGCAGAAGATTTCCCATGATGCACTTGTTTCTTATTTCTTATGAGAAGCCAACAAATGATTCTAACGCTTCAGCGAAATATGTATTTCCCTGTTATTCGTTTTCAAATCCCATTTTGTATTTTAATACATTTAGATGTATATTCTCTCCTTTCTTTCTCAAAAGCTGTAACGGCATTTTTAGAAATCAGAAGCATATTAAACAACCTGACTGCTTTTATTTGTTAAAGAATGGAGATAATGTAACATTTATAAAAGACGAATGAGTTGTAAATAAATGGAGACGCCATCATTATTTTTTCGTTTTTCTTTTTTCTTTTTTTTTTACTGTGGAGGTTTTGGTTTTCCATTTGTAGATTTCCAACAATCGGGGATTAATTGTTTGGGAGCAATGAAGGGAATGGAATAGAAGGAAATACTGGAACCATTGTCTGCGAGAGCAAAACCACATAAAGAATATATGGCTAAAAGGAGACAAAGAAACAATGGAACCAAATAAATAAATACAAAAAAAGAAAAAAGAAAAGGAAATATAAATGGTTTAAATAAGAAGAATACAAAAGAAGGAATATATGAAGTGAAAGACAGGAAGAAAAGGTGGCTGAATGATGTAATGGTTATGCTCATGGTAATCGGAGTTGTGGTTTCAAATGACACTATATTAGTTGGCTTATATAATTTCGGATTAAAGCTGTGAATGTTGTCATCATTTGATTTTTGACATTTGTGAGATTGTGCTGGAATACGCTGTGTTCAGTAAATATTGAATTAATCTATTTTTTTTTTTGGTTTTCTTTTAAATGCTAACGTAAATAATTGCAAGAAATCGATGTTCGTATATGTGGAGGTTGGAGTAATAATAATATATACTGTTACATAGGAACAAATACCGAGAAAAATAATTCGGTTGAAAATTAGAATCTAAACGGCTTTTTACGCCAGACTAAAAGATTTAATAGTGCTATTGTGATAACGTTATCGCTATGATATACCGTTTTCATTTGTTACATACATACATAATAAATTTATATATATATATATATATATATATATATATATATATATATATATATATATGGGAGTAAATATGGAAATAATCCGACAATATTAAGAAATTTGAAAAAACAAGGATGTATTATGGGGAGAAGAAATTGATGGATGTTTTATAGATGAAAGGAGATTTTTAAAAAAATCTTAAATTTCTTTATATATATATATATATATATATATATATATATATATTATATATTTATTTATTTATAGCATTGAACTTCAGCATTTAAGCTGCAGGTTGCTTGAAATCGAAATATGGTTGACCCAAAGCCGAACTGTTTGTATTAATTATTTCGATTAGGTATCATTAAATTAGATTTAAGAAATGAAATTGTATTTTGCGAAAATTTTTCTTCTTCACCAGTGATACCTACATCGGAAAATAAGGACTAAAATCTTTCAGCTTTTGCTGATTCTGGATACGGAGAGAATATCCTTATATATATATACATATATATGCTCCCCATCCCCTAGGGTTGAGGACTCTGCGGGGGGGATCTCGCTGACGGTCGCCAATTCAAGCGTAAACGGAACGTTCTTCTATATATGGAATGGAGCACTCTGTGACGGCCTTTACACACAAAGCGATGTGTGTATTAAAACAGTTAAAATCCCCTTCCCATTCTGTAAGTGAAGACAGCCTAATGGTTAAGATACCCAGCCGATCGGATTTCAATTCCGGCTGTAGGTAGCTAACAAAATGTCTAGCCACACTGAAGAGACTTGCTAAGTCGAAACACGTGTCTGAGGATGACCCTATATATATATATAGGTCATCCACAGACACGTATTTCGGCGTTTCACGCCTCTTCAGTGTGGCTAGACACAACTATCTTTGGCTAGGGTCGAACTCAGACTGACCATTTGGCAGCCTGTAATCTTATCCCCTCGTCCACTGACAGGTACTGGTGTTTTTAAAGTATTAAGTACATAAGTTTATTTATGTATTTTACGGTCACAGCGAGATCAAATTTCCGGGGAAACGATCATTGCTCATATGCTTAGTAGTGAGAATTGATTTAAGTTACCAATTAGAGAGCTCATACCAAATTTATGGGACCATATATTAATAAGTCATCCACAGACACATGTTTTGGTGTTTCACGCCTCTTCGGTGTGGCTGGACGCAGCTATCTTTGGCTAGGGTCGAACTCAGACTGACCGTTTGGCAGCCTGATATCTTATCCCCTCCTCCACTGACACACACACAAACACACACACACACACACACATATATTTATATATATATATATATATATATATAATATATATATATAAAAAATTGGAAACACAAGTATTCCGAAATTGGGATGAATTTAATAATCGATGTTTAAAACATTTCGGTTACATTGAACCTTCATCAGGATGTCTCTTGGGGTGAAAAAAATGATGGATGTTTTTATATGTGACAGGAGATGAAAATCTTTTTAGTTATGTAACTGTATTTGATCAGCGTTTTAATTTTGAAAGGCAAGTCGCGATCTACTCACGCGAAGGTGTCATGACGCGTGACGCCACTCGAAGAAATGCAAAAGACGAGAAAAAGTATTAATGGACTGATTATTTTTAAGAGAACATAGGGAAACAAAGTGGGAATGATAACTAAATAAATAATTAAATGAAGCCTGGTATTTAGTAATTATTTAACACTATTTAACTAGAAACGGAGATATAATAAATAATACATGTCGGTTATTAAGGGAACAAAGTGGGAATGATAACTAAATAAATAATTAAATGAAGCCTGGTATTTTGTAATTGTTTAACACTATTTTAGCTAAAAACGGAGATATATTGAAAAAACCATGTCGATTATTAAGAGAGGGCAAATGCGAAATTGCACAGGCTTCAAAAATCTGTCGTAGTCTTTTGTTATGAATATGGGCTAATATTGTGGCATCATTGAAATTGAAGTTATGTTAGTTTCAGACATATGTTGGAGGAGGTGTTCTGAAAATTGCCCAATTTAATATCGCGTTTGTGCTCATATAAACGCTTCTTGAGAGTTCTTGCTGTTTCCCCAATGTATTTTTTGTCGCAATCTTTACATGGAATTGCGTAAACACCAGCCTCGGATTTTATAGGATGGTGAGACCCCACATTGAGTAAGCTTCTAATTGATTTGGATGAAATAGTAACGATTTTGATACCAAGGTGGTGTAAATTGTTTTCTATAGAGTTAGTGGAAGGGTTATTAGGTAAAACTATGTATCTATGGGGAAGTTTTGTTATATTAGAAGATGTATTAGTGGGGGTTTGTGACTGTTTTCCTTTATGGATTTTGAGAGCTTTGGATTTAGCAGATTGTATGAAAGATTTAGGGTAAAGAAGATTTATAAAGGAATTTTCTATATAATTGAACTCATCATCTAGGTATTTAGGAGTGCAGATACGGAGGGCTCTAAGATAGAAGCCAATAATAATTCCTTTTTTAATGCTGGTATTGTGGTGTAAGTAAAAGTGTATGTGGTCATTTTTATATATAGAAAATTCCTTTATAAATCTTCTTTACCTTAAATCTTTCATACAATCTGCTAAATCCAAAGCTCTCAAAATCCATAAAGGAAAACAGTCACAAACCCCCACTAATACATCTTCTAATATAACAAAACTTCCCCATAGATAC
>CM042157.1:2074058-2081558 GCA_023376005.1 Doryteuthis pealeii
CTAGTTCTTTTAAAAATACCTCACGAAGCAAAAATGCTCAACTATTAAATACAAAATGTATTGCATCTTATATGTTTGGAAAATACATCTTCAAGATGCGCTGGGATGCATCATCAGTAATGTTTTTTCCTGGGATCATTATCAGTTTCGGGTCTTTCAACATTATACTGATTCGCACAGGTGACCCAGTACTAAAAGGTTAAAATTTCGGGCTTGCATCCCAGCAATATCCTGCTACTTCCTTGTGTGGCTTCGCTTTCTGTATATGGCATTTTGTGTCAGTGTTCTTTTATAAGAGATTATTTGGCCATGCCGAGGCTGGGTGGTGGCTTCCCATTGGCCAGTGCTACTTGCTTCGAGTACCGCCAACCAATGGGCACCCTCTGCTCCGCCAGGGCATGTGCCATAGTTTTTAAAAAGGCAGAGATCTTTTTCCTTGGTTTTTCATTTCTGGTCAGCTAAGGAGACCGTTCACAACACCAGAACTGTTGTATATTAAGGTGAGTTTTTTTTGACACCGTACCTTCTATTATATTCTGTTACTATTACGGTCTTCATATTGCTATTTTGGTTTAATAGTGTTTTTTTATCCCCTCCCTAGTATTGTATTCTGTTACTATTACTGGCTTCATATTGCTTGTTTATTTTACTATTGTACATTGACCCCCAACTGAAAATACTTATTTTATCCTTTACCTTAATTGAATGTTCGTCATTATGTTGGTATGCAAAAAAATACATTTAATATACTTTTAAATAAACTATTTATAGTGTAATACTAGAAAAAACAAAAAATAAAAAAGAACGTAAATTTTCATGAGGGACAGGAAAGTACTATTTACTAAAAATTATTTTAGGATGAAAAAAGATGACCCCCTCCCTGGTATTATATTCTGCTATTAGTACTATCATCTTATTAGTTTATTTACAAACATGAGTGAATATCTTTCAATTCTTACTGAGTCCATTATTTTTACCAGTGACAGTAATCTTGCATTACTACTAAGTAAAGAGTTCAATAGTGTTTTAGGCATACCGTGATATCATTTTAAAGGACCTGTTACGATTTGTGTTCTCATTTTTAGGCTGCAGCTGAGAGTACATCACAGTGAAGATCCCTTGTGTTACTTAGTGTTAGGTAGAATCCTTGTGTTTCCTAGTGTCAGGCAGGATCTTTGTGTTTCTTAATATTAGGTAGAATGCTCGTGTTCTTCAATGAAGAATCCTTGTGTTAAGCAGAGCGCTAGGTTGTTGACCTGTTCGTCCGTGTCGAATACCAGCAACTGAACGGGATTAAAGATCGACGATTAACTAACCATTTATTCGAGCGCGTGTTGATTGGCTAGCTTTAATCCACGCGCCCACGCAGAGTCTATAATTTTAAATGATGTGCTACAGCACAACTTATATGTCCAAATAATGGGCACCTCTTGTGGTGTAATGGTTAGCAAGGTAAACTAGCAACACATGACTAGTGAGTTCGAGCCTCATTGGGTGCTCCTTACATTAGGCCTTGTGCCACATCTAAGCTAAGCATAGTAAATAACTAGATGCCCAAATAATAGGCACCTCGTGAGGTGTAATGTTTAGCAAGCTAGATTCGCAGACCGTTGTTCGTGATTTCGATTCTCTTTGGGCGCCCCGTACTTCTGGCCTTGTGCCGCATCGAAGCTACGCTTTGTAAATAAATATTTGAGCAAATAATGAGCACCTCACGTGGCATAATGATTAGCAAGCTAAATTTGAAACCATTGTTCGTAAGTTCGATTCTCACTGGGCTTTTGTCAGATCTAAGCTGTGCTTAGTAAATGATTATATGCCCAAATAATCCAACAGGACCTAGGCTACCGAAACACTTATAGTAAGTTCAGATTTTACAGCATTACCTATACTTCTAACCTTGTGCCAAACTACTGTATATTTAGACGATTATTGAGTATTGAGTTCGACTTTCATTTATTGTTATATAATCGTGGCCTTGTGCCAAATCTACAACCAGCTTATTAAATAATTATTTAAAAATGCATTTGACAAGAACATTACAATCTAAATAATTCATCATTTATTGGGCATAAAATATAGAAAAAACATGCAAAAAAAAAAAACGGCAAAACTCTTTAAACAAATATTGTGATGTTCTTTTTCGAAATATATTTCATTATAAATCACAGTTTAAAAAGCTACTCATATATTCAAGTGAGAGAGAAAAAAACATAATAAAAAATAAAAACCTGCATATTTTTATTAACGTTAAGTTTGTTTCGTTTGCATTTAATACGAGCGAAATTTCTTTTTCGCTTTGATTGACGCGTAATATTTCCATCACAAGTTCACACTTTAACAATTCAAAAGAATACATTTTTAATTTTCTTGGCGCGCTTTTTTCTTTCTTGATTATTTTCCTATGACTTTGAATTTGATCACTACATCATTTCCCATGTCAAATGAGTTTAGAATATTAAAGAAAGTGTTGAGAATTTTTTCAGTACATATATAAAACGAATAAATAAATAAATGAAATTATTTTTTCTCTTCGATTTGAGGCGTTTTTGTTAAAATTTATACGGAAATTCATAGAAGTAGTTTTATTCAGAAACTGACAGGAATTTTGTTCATAGAATATTTTTTTAAGTTTTATCTTTTTTAAAAAGACTGAGGAGGAATTTATTTTTTGTATTTTTCTTCTGAAACTTTCCCAAGATTGGAAATGTCTCAAGCCTTTAGAAATCATTACTAGTGCAATGGGTAAAAAAGAAGAGAATACTTCATTTAAATGAAATATTAACGTTTGTTAACAGTATGTGGTTAAATATCGGATGTACTTTACTTTTTCAAACGAATGTACTTTTCTGGAATAATTAGTTCATTAAAGATGATAATTTATATTTTAAATATTTCAAACAAGTATTTAAGAATACTGGTTGAAAAAGAATAAGACGCCTAAAGCAAATTATTTTTAGGATAGATGACAAGATTCTTTACGTATGGAATGGTATTTAATCTCTCTCTCTCTCTCTCTTCTCTCTCTCTCCCCTCTCTCTTTTACTACTCTCCATTTCAGTTCTGTCGACGAGGCTTAGAATATGCTAAATGTATCCTCTGCAGATGGATATTCCCCCACCCCAAACTGGTGTATGGCACTAAACTGCACCCAATAGTGAAGATCTTTTCATGACAAGATCATTTACGTATTGAATGGTATTTAATACCTCTCTCTCTCTCTCTCTCTCTCTCTCTCTCTCTCTCTCTCTCTCTTTCTCTTCTCTCTCTCTTTCTCTTCTCTCTCTTCTCTCGCTCTCCCCCTTCCTCTCTCTTTTACGACATTCTATTTCAGTTCTGTCGACGAGGCTTAGAATATGCCTCGTATGACACTAAACTGCATCCAGTAGTGGAGATCTACTTCTAGATTGCTGAGGAATGTGAAGTCATCTCTTTTTGTCGTGACTTTTAGGTTCAGTCTCGTCCGAAATTAGAGTCCCAGTTAAATCCCATCCCGCGGTCGCATAGATATGTTTGAAAATGATTTATATTCGATAGAAATACGTGAAGCCATGAAACAATGAAAATTTCGAAATGGGAATAGTTACCATATAATTGTTTCTTTATAATCTATTTCAATGCTGGATTCGACAAATCCCTTTTTCATTTTCTTTAATGTAATAACATATTTGACATCAATTCAAAAACACAATTGGAAATAGTCAAAAATAATTTTGATTTTCACTTGAAAGAATTTAAGCGAAAAACACCGATATTAAGATTTACCAAAAAATCAACTTATAATTGGATTTAATTAGACATTTTCGATACGTATTTAATGCAAGTTGAATTTCACATTAAAGAAGTTGAAATTTTACATTTCAAAGAAAAATAACCAAATAACTCAGTGAACGAACAAAACGCGATGAGAAGAATAAGTTTAACCTTTTATTTTCGTCTTTTAATGGGTTTTCTTTTTTTTCCTTATAATTAATTTCATAAGCGAGGGATTCCTCGCATAATATCGATGTTATAAATTGGTAGCCATGGTGTAATGGTTAGAGTCGTAGGAAATGGACTTGTTGACCCGAGTTCAAATCCTGGACGAAGCTACAGTTCCTATAGCACTAATACCCTTATTATTATTATTATTATTATTATTATTATTATATGAGTTTTTCACACAAGCGTTAGCTAATGGCATTTCACTGGAGTCCGAGTGATAGCAAGTCTTCTCAGGTCTGCAAGGCTCTTCTGAGTATAATGTCCGATTGTAGCAATGCAGTGGTCTGGGTGGTCTCAATTATCCTCTGATTTCCAGTTCCCCCAGTCTTTTTCCAAGCTTTTTGGAACCATTCCAAGTGCACCAACTACAATTAGTATCACTTTCACCTTTAATATACAGCTTTTTTAATTCTCCGGTCAGGTCCACCTATTTGTCTATCTTTTCATTTTCCTTCATCTTCACCTTCTGGAACTGCAAAGTCTACCAGTTGACAAGTTCTTCTTCTTCTTCTTCTTCTTCTTCTTCTTCTTCTTCTTCTTATTATTATTATTATTATTATTATTATCGTTGTTGTTGTTGTCGTTGTTGTAGTAGTAGTAGTAGTATTTGCCGTTGACGTTGTGTTGAAATAATCTCATATGTGATTTATTTATAATTCTCTATTTTATCAACTACAGACCGGAATATGGACACGGAAAAATTACAAAATTGCTAAACTATTGAAGTAGATAACATGCGGAGATGTTAAAAAAAAAGAAATTGAAATGATAGCTGAAATACAGAGTTATCTATAATTGTGTATAATTTTTTTTTTTAAGAAAAAAATTGTCATTTTATTTGAGCTGTCAAAAACGGTTGTCTAATGCTGAATTGTATATGAACCAGTTTTTATCTATTAACAATATTCGCATTTTTTTCTTTACGCTTTTTTACACCACTTGCTTTTCTTTTTCATCTTATAAATATATATTAACGTATTCATTATTAAGATGAAGGAAAGCGAATAAATTGACAGATACTTGGACTTTGCTAGAGAATTGAAAAAGTGGTGGAATATGAGGATCAAAGTAATACCAATTGTAATTGGAGCACTTGGAACGGAGCTAAAATGCTTGGAAAAACTGAAAGAACTGGACACCAGAGAAAGATGTGAAACAATCCAGACTACTGCATTGTTGCAATCAGCTAGAATACTCAGAAGAGTCCTGGAGACTTGTTGTCACTCAGACTCCAGTGAAATACCATCAGCTAACGCTGGTGTGAAAACTCACAAGCAGGGAAATAATAATAATAATAATAATAATAATAATAATAATAATAATAATAATGATGAGGATGATGAGGATGATAATAATAATAATAATAATAATGATAATATTTGCACAGAATCAATCGAATAATTTCAGTACTAAATGTAGACTAAATGACAACTTCCAGTTTAATGGTTTAAAAGAATTACGAAATTTACATTTTACGCAAAAAGACACATTAAAACGTATTAATATTTATAGTTTCAATCGTCAACTGATTGTTATATATATTTTTTTAAATAAGAAAATACTTTGTAATCATTTTCGTCTGTTTTTTTTTTTTTTTTGCTTGAGATCCGATATTTAATATTGTCATCACCGAAAAGTGAAGGAATTACTAACGAAAATCGACATCAGAATTCAGTCGCCGACGGTTTTTAGGTAAATGAACAAAATGAAGTCTGTTTTCAACGAAATAAAATATCATCTTCAAATTGTAAAAAATAATAAGCAATTATTGGAATATTAAATGCTAAAATGTATAATTTTTATGTTATACTTTTTAGATATATGGGTTTTTTTTACGATAAAGCAAATTTAAAGGATTTTTCTTCATTTATTCATTATATTGCTCTGTCCGTCCACATTCTGGTACTATGCACATCGAACTCTCACTACGGTTAACCTGCAACATTACATGGAATAATTCTAATCACTATACACACACACACACACACACACACACACACACACACACACACATATATATATATATATATATATTGTATATATATATATATATATATATATATAGATGTTTGGTACATGCGAATTTGTAAACTACTAAAAGTAGAGGAATCATATGTAAAATGGGGAGGTAATATTTTATTATGAATTAAAATAATAAAATAAAAGGGGATACGAAGGCCTTTTCGACCGGTACTTTTTCAAGTATTTACACCGGTTGACAATTAAAAGTCAGAAATGTAAAGAATTTAAGAACAATGGGTAAACCAGAGAGTGAGGGGGGGGACAAAAAATGGGGAAAGAGGGGTATGTATATGTGCCCTAGGTTAAACCAGGGTTATGTTATGTTATGCCTCCCAACAGATAAATGGAGTGTCTCGGTGTTTGTCTGCACAGAGTAGGTCTAAGAAAAGAAATACTAACAGCCTCAAGGACTGCTAGATGTTGCTTAGACCTAGCTCTGTGCAGAATAGAGAAGGACTCATCTGTATAATCGGACAAACAAGCATTTATAGAAAGGTGCTCAGCGATCGCTGAGTCGAATGCTTGGGATAACCCGGATGTGTTATTAGCGACGGCATTGCGGAGTACTCGGGGGACGTGCTGCTTCATTCTAATTTCAAGTCTTTGGGATGTACGCCCAATGTATACCAAATTACATTGGCATTTAAATTTATAAATTACGTTACTTTGATGGAAGATTGGGAGTACATCTTTGTGGAAAGACCGAAACATCTTATTAGCAATGGTCTGGCTGGCTGGGCCGATCCAGGGGAGTCTGACGTAAACAGGGCATTTAGAAGGGCCAAAAAGTTTGTCACTTTTAAATTTGTTTACAGTCTGATTAATGATTTTATCAACAATGTCATCTGGATATCCATTATTCGAGAACAAACCTTTAATCTGCTCGTTGAAACGGTTATATAAATTTGAGAAAAGTTTGATAGATGAGTTGAATGTGTATGTGAAATAAAATATATATTTTATGTTTTTGGGTCAGTCAGTTCGGGAACTTTTCAACACCACCACATAAAACTAGATCCCAAGCGTTAATGTCTTTCCATTCCATTCAGAAATAATTTCAATTTTGACATCTTCCGTATATGTGTTGTATACTCTTTTTACTTATATTAATCTTCTGCTCATCTTTGGTATCTTACGTTCTTCTTCTAGCGTCTGGACTTTGTCTTGGGGACTTCGTGTCTGGTCTTCCATTGAGGATTTCTCTTTATCAGAAGCCCTGTGTCATTGGTAGTTTTTAGATAATAACCCAAGACTTCGATTTGCTTTAGATCATATTTTATTCCGAAATCCACCACCAGACTAACTGCGCAGATTGAGTCGGCCTTGCGCTTAACACTACGTACCACTTTCGTGGTTTGGCCAATACTGACTAAACTTTATTTCTAATCTAAACAGGAAGAGGGTCTTCTCCGCCGATTCTCACCGTATCCACCTGAAGGAGGATCAGGACTGAAATTAAGCCTTGTCACTCAATCCTTCAAGGCCGCCGGCTGC
>CM042157.1:2086558-2133851 GCA_023376005.1 Doryteuthis pealeii
TCAACTAACCATTGACCAATTTCACCTGTACGTCACCTTTTTTATATAAAATCACACACACACACACATACACACACACAGACACAGGGCCGGTTTAGCTCAGTCGGTAGTGTTCGGCTAGGAATCACAAGGTTCTTGGTTCGATACCGGCCCTCGCCAACTCAGCGAATGAGTTATATATATATATATATATATATATATATATATATATATTATATATATATATATATAATATTATATCAATATATATATATATATATATATATATATATATATATATATATATATATTATATATATATATTGAGATATATATATATATATATATATATATATATATATATATATATTATATATATATATATATATATATATATATATATATATATATATATATATATATATTAATAATATATATATATATATATATATATTGAGATATATATATATATATATATTATATATTATATATATTGAGATATATATATATATATATATATATATATATATATATATATATATATATATATATATTAAGTAACGGTTTTAATTAAATAATTTTCCTAATAACTCTGCATATTCTAATATTAATTCATAATGTTTTTTTAATAACTATGGGATTTCCAATGGAAGAGATGCAACACTATGTTTCTAGTGAGAAATATCAGGGTGATACTCCTTGACTTGAGGTATAGTGCACATATTCTATATTCTGATGTTATATGTGAATAATCCAAATATTTTAAAAGGCAAAAGGAACTTATATAAAGATTAGAGTAGCACCAATAAAGAAGTCAATAACTCTATTCGCGAATGTCTTATTTATTATAAAAAATCTTTATTTTTGATAGGGTATAAGTAATTTATTATGCATCACATAGAAATATTCAAAGAAAAAAAAGTGCATTTTGTCTGCATTATTAAAAATAACTATCTTGTATATTCCCCAAAACTATAGAAATAAATACCCACTTGTTTAAATACTAATTTTTAGTAATCTATCTATTGATAACGGAGATTCGCTTCCGGTCTTTGTCTGTAACAAAAACAACGTCACTGCTTACGTCATACTGCCTAAAATCGTCATAAATAGAATACTCTCAAAATGTGAGCATGCGATGTTAGACAGTCCTCATTGGTTTTTTAAACAAGTTTTAATAAATACGTACCTGGTATTATCTATCTATATATAGTTTTTATTTTATTTTGATATATATTTAAAGTTATCAGAACTAAGTTTCCATTTCAATTTTTTTAATTTTTTACTCCTTTAATAAATTTATTTTATTTTTTGCTCCTTTAATAAATTTGATGATTTTACTTTACTTATGATACAAACTCTCTGATATTAAATTTTCAACTCCCATCCCCTCAGGCAATAATTATTTTACGTCACCCAGAGGGCGTTTTTTTATTTTGCTAGTTTATTTAACATACATTTTTTGCAAGAAGTATGATGGCTTCTAAAGTTAAATACCTGTGTTAATTGCCCTCAAATCAACAGAATGTGATACATGTTCAATTTTTCAGCATATTTAACAGATTTGAATTAAGTTTCCTTTCTTCTACACCGATTGTCAAACCAAGATTAAAGAACCAAGTCAAT
Organism: Doryteuthis pealeii; assembly: GCA_023376005.1. Lineage (NCBI taxonomy): Eukaryota > Metazoa > Mollusca > Cephalopoda > Myopsida > Loliginidae > Doryteuthis > Doryteuthis pealeii. The sequence continues at coordinate 2,088,164 of CM042157.1, forward strand.
CCAATTGTTTAACCCAAGATAGAGGGAGCATAATTATCTACATATCTTTTTTAAAGTTAAATTCCTGTATGAATTCATTTGTTGTATCTATAAACGTTATAAAATCTATAATGATTAGGATTTGCTTTCAAAGGGAAATATATTTGTTTTAAGATTTACACATACAAGGTGCGTCAAAAAATATCACGATTTTTTGTACTTTTTAACACACCGTGTATTATGAAAAAATATAACGTTCTATTCATTCTCGATTTCTTTCTTGGGAAATACAGATTTAAAATTGGTACTTTTTGACACATTGTAATCTGAAAAAAAAATTAATGAATGGAACACTATTTCTTTCAGAATACAAAGTGTGTCAAAAAGTACGAAAAATCTCGATACTTTTTTGACCCACCTTGTATAAATACGAAATTAGCATCATCTACACATAAATGTTTTAACAAGATGTAACTGAAAATGTGTAGAGCAAAATGCTAGGCCAATATGAGAAATCTTTCAATAAATCAATCTTACGATACATAGAGTTATTCGTACGATGCAATCTTTTTCCAATTCAATGAATATGAAATAGCAATTCGAGTCAAGATATCCACAAGAAGAATAACCATTGTAGCTCGGAGGTTGCTCATCAAAATGATCTTACAGATTTAAACATACAAGAAAGAAGAATTTCACGTCTTAATTGTAAACAAATATTTACGAATATGGCTGCGCAAAGAAAACCCTCACAAATAGAGAATGTGTCAGGGGTGTTTTCAATGAAGGAAATACTCTTGAATAACAATAAGGCAAACAAAGAACAGGTGGCATATACAGGGTCAGGCAAAATGATCTGACACATTTGTAGCTTTAATAAAATGCAAATGAAGTAAAGAAACAATGATCTGACACATTTGTAGGTTAAATAAAAGGCAAATAAAGTAAAGAAAACAAAAAGGTGTTTTTATTTTCGAACAGTACATATAATGCCAATTTTTTTCATATAATGCCATTTTGTTTTGTTTCTTTATAATGCCATTGTTTTTCGTTTCTTTTTCAGTTGCTGCCATGAATTGGACTGGTGAGCATCGCGCTTTCATTGTGGAAACGTTTATCAACATCATTTTGTATGGATGTATTTGAAGATCATTGTGAAGAATGTGTCAGATCATTTTGCCTGACCCTGTATATGTGAAGAATAGAGGAATTTTGTTTTCTTTCTATGAACGATTTCATTCAACACACAATAACTAATGCAGGTGTAAAGATTCCCATCTGTAATAATCAAGAACGTAATTTTACTGAAAGGATTCATCTGAAAACAATGTATACAGATGACAAGGAGTATCATTGTGATGAATGCAAAAGTATTTAAGTAGACATATAAGGACCTTCATAAATCTGTGATAAACATTCTGATGACTGGGTTTATAATACAAAAGGACCCGCATCACAGATATGCATTGTAAGAAAACGATATTCTTTCAGATCTACATTCATTCATTACAAAAGTATCTACTGTGAAATTAATTAATGCTATAATGTATCAGGTCAGACTGCAATTCATTTTGTATAAACCTTTTTGTATCAATCTAAACAGCATATATTATATTGATCTAATTTTTATATGTTATTCTAAAGCGCTAAGATGGTACATTGTAGCGACACCAGATTGCACTGTGCAGTTAGTTTTCAATCCAATTCGCAACTAAAATTCGATTTCTCTATGATTGAACATCATCTCACGAATAGTGTTTGCTTATTTTGATATCAACGGCTACGTGTTCTATAAATTTTAGCCGATAAGTTTTATAAGTTTATAACGTAATAAGCTCAATGGCTTAAACATTAGTGTATATACTACGTTAAGTAATGTGATTAAATAATTTTGCAATTAAAATAAAAAAAGAAACTGATATTAATATTGAAATAAAAGATTTCTAATAGCTTCAAAAAGTAAAGCTATCTTTAACAGTATTATTATTATTTATTTTTGTCTTTTCCTCTTGGATCTTTTTTTTTCAGTTTTGAATTGAAAGGATAAGAAAATGTTTTAAATTCCATCCGCAATTTCTTAATTGTTATTATCTATCACTTGCAAAAAACAAAAAACAGAAAACAAAAAAAACTCCAACCAAGCTTAGGGCATTTTGCCGAAACCCAACCCCAACCCTAAACTCTAACCCCACCCTAGTTAAAATTAACAGTTTTATTACAAAATGTCTGGGTTCTAATTTTTCTGGGTTAGAAAACAGAGCCCAAATTATTTATTTTCCCCATTAAAAACTAAACCCTAAACACCAACCCAACCTCAACCCAAACCCTAACCCGAGTTTTTTTTTATCAAGAAACACCGCTTCGGCTACGGATCAATCGTAGCTGGGTTTTTTTTCTTTTACAGAAGCCCCGACAAGCATTTTTTGAGGCAGGGGGCCGGGATGGTTCTCCCGGGAAGAATACCGGAAAAAAAAACACTTTTTTTCTATTCACACCTTCTGTCTTTAGTCTTTTTATTTATGCAGACATTTACATGCTAGTAAAAAGCAAATTATATATAGATTTATCTTTATATATATATATATATATATAATATAAATAATATATATATATATTGTTCCAACAAATATTGTCTTTTGAGAACAATACAGGTAGAATAAAGAAAATCCCTGTTTGCATTTTTCATGTCATAAAAAGCTAAAAGAAATCATTCCAAGACGAACATTCATTTCTCTTTTGACATTGACATACGTACAGGTACACATAGAATTATGTAGCTTAATATTGTAAAAATCATTTATTGTTAACATTACATATTTACTTTTTTTAACAAAATCTCATTCCTTATTAATGAACTTAATTCAACGCATCTCTATTGATCATTACGTCAAACATCATACAGTGACAATTTCAAGTCAAATTTCAATTCCTAATGTACTGATTGGCTGTCGTATCACATAACTTTAAAATAATGAATATATTTGTAATTTATAGAACTATTTTGGATTTACTCAACAAAAGTCCCAAACGCGCGCTCCATCCCCCTCGACTTCGGTCGGGAGTCCAGTGAGCTTCGGTCACTGGACCGGTGAGTTGTGTTAAATTAATAGCGTCGATCCCAGGGGGCTATCCCCCCAGGCAATACCTGCCCCCTTGACTTAAAGGGGCAGGGCTGGGTTTATTGCCCAGCGCCTGAGGCGCCCCCATTGAGGGGGAATGCCGAAGGGATCGACGCAATTTTTGTTCTTTCCGACCCATGAGCTTCGGCTTGTGGGTGGGCCCACGTTAAAACGAGGCCTTGTGCCCAGTCCATGCAAGTGGGGTATGAGACAAATATCCTCAACAAAAGTTCCAAGGACGGTTTAGCTCAGTCGGTAGAGCGTCCGATAGGAACTACAAGATTCCGGGTTTGATAACAGGCCTCACCAACTCCGCATATGAGTAGCACAGGTATCTGTGCGGTAAAGTAATGAGCTGATGGTAGGTGTGGCGTTCCGCCTCAGATGCCAAAACAACCTCCTTGGTCTAACCCTAGTGAAAAGGGGATAGACTCCCTTGCAGGCTGACTGATACCGACTAGACCACTCCGATGATGATTGATGACTTACTCTTACTCTTCATTATGGCAGGAAAATGAAGCAAACATTCTGAAATCAGATAAAAAAACGTCAAATAATTTTGAATTAACAGTTTTCAATGACAAATCGCTTATATATGTGACGAATTTTTTCTCTATTGAGAGCTTGTTATAATTTTGTAAAATATTTCAGTTTGTGTATTAAGTTTTTGTAGATGTAGAAGCATTTTGTAATATTAATATGATACAATAAATAAATATATTCTTTAACAATTTTCTCACTTGTGGACTTCGGTAAACATTAAAATGTACAATGAATTCCCATTTTATATTTTGCAACTGATTTGATTCTATTATTTCAGCTCGGATTTCAAGGATTATTTGCTTTTTAATAAAAATGTCGATTAAATAATATTACTCTAAGGAAAATCGTTTTCTTTTTGCTTTTTTTTTTTTTCTTACAACGGAAAAAATATGAAGAAATTTTCATTTTCTGTAATTGGAGAAACCGAGAATTCAGGAAAGAAAAGAAATCAGAGGAAAATTACAAAAAGTTAATTTCAATAGAGACAGGGGATTTCTTGAAGGAATATTTTGAAAATCTTAAGGCAGAATACATTTACGCCTAACTATGAAAATAGATAAATTCTCTCAGAGAAATTTAATTATTCCTAATAACACATGTATTTATCACTGATTTTCTTTTAATTTGCTTTTAAGTGAAATAAAGAAAATGGATTTATAAATGTTTTAAATTCATAGTTATATTTTGATTGCTAATAATTCGATATCTCTCAAAGAAAATTCTATTTTCGTAATATACAACTTTGTAAATCCGCAAGGGGATCAAGTTTTCATTCAAGATGATTTTTTGTCTGAATCAGAAATGAAAATTTACTCACGAGATTAATTTTGGCAATTGAACAATTTTATAATTCGAATAAATCAAATTAAATCTATTTCCTCGATTTAATTGTCTTTTTTCATTTTTATCATTTCACATATATTTTCTTTCTTTCAACACAATCCATTTGACACATCGTAATCATAAAAAATAAGACGAATCCACAAAAAAACAAAAAAAGGAAAAACAAAACGTGATCTTTTTTTTCCTGGTCACTTTCCTGATTTAGGGATTAGTATGTTACATGTTGTTATTAAATGAAAACATTAAAATTAGAAATGTTAAAAATTAGTGAAAATAGATCACTAATTAGGACTGTGCCTATTCTAGTTAAGCGGATTTAACAGGTTTGAACTCAGAGTTTTTATTCTCCTAGACTGTTTCCTTAATCAAGCTTAAAGAGCCCAGTCTGCCCTACTATTTACCCATATCGGGAGGGAGAGTACTTAGATTCATACCTTTCCCAAGGGTATTGGCGCTATGGGAAATGTAGTCTTTTCCACGATTTGAACTGGGTCGGCTAGTCCATTTCTAACGGCTCTAATCATTACACTAGGCACCTCCATTACACGACGCATCTCCCTGTTTCGTATCGACGGGAATAATCCGTGTTTGTGCTCAGCAGAAGAAAAGATGGTTAATGAATATTAAAAATATATAGAGACGACCTCAGCACTTAATAACTTTGCTCTATACAGTCTTCTAACTGCGAATCTTTTTCTTTGAATGTTTGAGATGAGGCTTGATGATTAGCATTATCTGTGTTATTCGGACTATCGTCTCCATCTTCATTGTTATTTGTACAACTTTTCGACCGATATGCCCTCCGGCCTTCTTCAGGTATTTCTTGGGTTAGGCTCAAAGTTCCGTGATGGCCCCCTATTATGACAAGAAAGTTCCCGAGTTCGAAAAGAAGGTTCCCGAGTCCGACAAGAAATACCTGAAGGAGGCTGGAGGGCATATCGGCCGAAACGTTGTATAAATAACAATGAAGATGGGGACAATAGTCCGAATAATGCAGATAATACATTTACATGCACGACTGGCCGTAGACTTCAGTTAATAGGCGATGAATTTCAGTCGGTTTAATGTCTATTGCGTTCAAAAATCGAATAACTGTGGAAACCTCACACTTAGTGGTAGAGCCAGAAGCGACTGCCAAGCCAAGATTGGGCGAAATAGCGACACAAACAGTTTTCCTGCATCCTCAGCGATTTAGATACCTTTCTTATGGGACTAGTTTCATGTTAAGGAAAATAGTCTCACTAGGACAATGACGCTGCAGTCATTTTGAATGACTTTCCTTGGGATCTTACACACGTATCAAAGCATGTGTGGGCAAAATTGGCCAATTTCGTGTACAAATAAAATGCCAAACTAATATGATTTTCTGATAGAGCTTGATAAGGAGTATCACACAGTAAAAGATGGTTGAGATCGCTTGAGAATTGGGGGAGATATGGGGCTTCAAAGGTGCCCCCAAAATGCTATTTTTCAGCCATTATAAGACTACGTAATTTGATGAAAATGTACGTTATCGATTTTATTGTTTTTTCTCATGGATTCTAATGCCCTGAATTTACTGATGGTGAAAAAAGTGCTCAATTCGGAGTTTTAGGTGACTTTTGAGGCTGATGACCCCCCCCCCCCATGAGAGTGCTGCCCCCCTGGTTTGAAAAGTTCAATTCCGGAAATCAAAATCAGATATGTGGTTGCGTTTTGCATAATTTCATTCACAATTTATACTCACTCTTTCAAAGATGATTTTAAGTTGGAGGGAGGGAGAAAAACTAGAAGTATTAATGAGAAAAACGGGAACAATCGATGAACTACCACACCTGGAAGATATGATAATTAACAAAAGAAAAAAAAAATGAAACCCTACATAAAACTTGACGAATTTGTAAGCGCCTTTTCATGATTAATATGGCAGTCACACAGAACAGAAGCTCATTTAATGCCTTCTTGCAGCGGACTGATAAAAAAAGAAACTACATAAGAATGTTGGTTACAAATGCACAGTAAGTCCCCTACGCATTAGTTACCAAGTTGAATCAAAGCTCCACAATTGGGTCTTTATATATTCAGAATATCTGGTATATCAAATATATAAATATTTGCAAATTACATAAGTCATTTATATTCCATTTTTATTATATTTGAAGACAAATTATTCTATTTGAACTGACGAGATAATAATACAACCTTTTCCTCAGATTAGAAACCATGATTGAAAATCAATGTTGGTCTTGAATACGATTGAAAAAACTCACTTTATATTTGCAGCTCAAAATTCATATTCAACTGAGTCATATTGAATTAATATAAGTATACATGGCAAATGTATTACAACAATGGAATATCAAGGAGTAATAACTAGTAATGAGGATTCTTTCTCAAAGTATGTCCGTGCTGTAAGACAAGCTCACTTACTCTTCAGATCTGAGTCTTTGTGATTATTTACTGATCCCATCAAAATCCAGCTCGATGATTGCCATTCGGGAATTGTCGAGAACATGCAATAGGTTGTGACAAACTGACTGAAGGTTGTGCCATTTAAACACTTCCAGAATTGTTCCTATGAGTAAGAACATCTTCGTCGATGACTTGCTTCCCAACGGAACTATTTTCGAACGTGTTAATGTTGATTTGTAATTAAGTTGATAATGCACACACGTCACTTTATTTTTGTTGACATATCTTTTATAACTTACATTCAGTGTCAAAACTGTGAAGATTTATTGACAAAAAAAAAGAAAGAACTAAAGATGAAAAAAAATTGTGAAGGCGTGATGACTCGTTTTTGTCACGCAATACTTTATTTCCTTTTTTTTCAAAGAAGTGTTTTGGGCGTTTAGAGACTGACAAACTTTTTATCACATTCTGTTTTCTGGGTTTTTTTTTTACAGTTTTTCTTCACAGCAGGGATCTTTTTTGCTCACACTTTTCTGTAAAGAAAACAGAGGCTTGTTGTTTATATTCATTAAGACAAATAGTATTCTTTTAGATTTACTCTGGAAATAATTGACGAGAATTTAATTTAGCAGCAATGATACCACTGCGGCTTGGTAGAAATCTCCCTTCAACTTGTCGGCGAGGTCTGTTAACGAAGTAGTAATATCTCATCCACAGAAAGCGATGTTAACGTTCGCATAGGAAAGGCATGGTCCACTATAAACAGATTGTTGTTTGTATTCTGTAAGATCAATAGGGTTCTTTTAAATTTCCACTGGATATAATCAATGAGAATTTATGTTTGGAAATCATCATCATCATCGTCATCATTATCATCATAATCATCATCAGTATCATAGTCATCATCATCATTATGTTGCGCCAGCCACACGGATATCCATGACAATCTCTCGCCAACCATCTCTATCATTCATTAACCCCCGGGAGGTCATCTGCACAGCATGCAGTATCCACACAAAGCTGGTATATGTAGGTCTTAGCTGGAAGACCCGCACTAGCATTTCCATATGCTGGTTTCCACAGAAAGACGTCAGTTATGAGTTCATCCTTACTTCTCCAGCAAACAATAAACAGTCATATGGAAGTAGTCGAAGGAGTGGCCTAATGTCGGTATCAGCAAGACAGCGATGGAGTCTATCCCCTTTTCACTAGCGCTAGACCAAGGAGATTGTTTAAACATCTTAGATGGAGCGCCACACTTACCACCAGCTCCTCACTTTACCGCACTGATCCCTGTGTTACTCATACGCTGAGTTGGCCTGTATCGAGCCAGGAACCTTGCGATTCTTAGGCAAGTGCTCTACCGACTGAGAAAATATTACACGAACCAGTTTGTATCTATTTGTACGTTCAACTAAATTCCTGTTTAAATGTATATAAAGCCTGTCATAACTATCTATTATTTTACAGTTTCAGTAATGATAAGTTTTTTAAAAGGTTTATCCGTCGTAATATCAACTGTTTTCTGGACTAAATCTGTGTTTCTTATGTTCCCCGCCGAGAATCATAAAATGGACTTTGGCGAAAACTTAAAAGATTTAAAAACATAAATTGGAAAATAAATGTAAATCAAATTTAGATTTCTTAAATCCTTTACTGAATCTTTTAAATCCGAAAACTTTTCTAGATTTATGCAATGGGAAGCATCGGATGTTTTTTTTCTCCTTTGTTTATTGTTTCGTTTATTTTGGAATTCACCATTTACAGCGTTTCCGATTTGATGCCTTCATGAATTATTTAAACTGTCACGAACAGAGTGGGCAAAAGGAATTATTAATTAAAATCTTAAATTAGATTTTCACCGGAATTTAAAAATCTATTCTTGATTTTTGTCAGGATGCCATACACTTCCACCACCGTTTCTATAAAAAGCGATGGTTTCCTGGCGAAATTCATTTCTTTATGTCTATTTAGTTGAATAAATTGTTTACAAGTTACAAGGAGAAAACTTTAATTCATTACATTATCAAATTTTTTACTTAGTAGAATCCGTAATGAGATACATTGCAATTTCCTCCCACCATGTTTGCTATGAATAAACTCGGAAATATTTCTTTATTTCTACTAGCAAATGTATGCACCCTCCGGGTGCAAGTATTTAAGTTTTAATATAATAAAATATCATATTAAATTAGAAAGGCTAATGAAACTGAATAAGAATGTAGATAAAAAGATTTGGAACAGAGGGGGTATGATTGAAATAGAACAACTTTGAAACTATTCCATCGTTTTCCCTTACTCCCGTCTTTCATTGTTAAATTTTCCTAATTTAACTGTTTAGTTAAAATAGGAAGTAAAGAATAATATTAGTTATTTCTTCTTGTTAAGGGATTTCTATTTAAGATTTATCTCCGAGATTTTTTTTGCTCATATTTATTAAGAAAAAAAACAAACAATTAGAAATCAATAATACCAAGCGCATATTTAATAAAATTAAACTTTTAATATCAATATGCAAATTAGCTTTCCTGTTCACACTGTAACCCACTATTTTGTTGCATATATAAATACAATTGCATGTTTATAGAATGTAGATAAAGTCAAAAGTATTAATAAGGTATAAAATTTTATCAATAACTGAGGTTTAAATAAAAATAAATTCATGGTGAATGTGACGTCAATAACTAAGGGAATTGTGACTTGAGTAGTGATTTAGTTTCGGCTTCAGACAGACAAACACACAATAATAAGATATACATTATAATAAGATATACAAAAATATCCACGAGATTCCCCCCCCCAAAAAAAAAATAGTATTAAAGACATTTCTTTGATCTCATTTAAAGAACTGAATAAGAAATACTAGATAAACATCCATTAAATTGCTTTTGGTTTGGTTTGGTTGGTTGGGTTTTACGGCATGTCAACCCCTTGAGTTATTTTATACCGAATACTTCTATTGGTAAAAAAAATGTTTAATGCTAACAAAGTTTTGAAATAATTTAATTTTTAATGGATAATACAATTTTGTTTATAAACTCATGTTTTCTATTTAACCCATAGATAGGACCCTAACAGGTACTACCACTCCGAGTCAGAGTGGACCAGGGAGCAATGGTGATGAAAGGGTGCTCCACATTCCCCAAACCTCCAAAACTGGAACCTCCCCATCAGATAGAGTTTAACGTCATTCCCAGGACATGTAGACCCGCAGCCACCGCCTTCTAGCACCCATATGATAAAAAGGGTCGCCACCCACGGCAAACAGGTGGCCCCATTGGGGGAGTCTTATCCCCCTGCAGAGGTGCAGTCGGTGCATCCTAACGCCCCAGCCGAAAGGGCGGTTAAATTGCTTTTATGCATGTATTTAATTATAAATGGCTTTGAAGTCATTTCGATTATGTTAATCAATATATGTGTAATGTTCCTTGTCTGGTCCAGGGTGATGTTTATATATATATATATATATATATATATATATATATATATATATATATATATATATATATTGTATTGATATATATCGATATATATGTATATACTTATGTCTGTGTACATATGTATATATTGGTATAAATTACATATTTACATATTTTTACTTCATGTACATGTGTTCATTTTTATTTTAGTCAAATATTCTCTTGTTATTATTGTTTAAATTATTTCATTGAGGTTTTGTTTTCTTTTTCTTTTCCTTGCTTAGTTTGTTTGAAAGAAACGAGAAATTTCTGAATTAGATTGTTTTCTTAATAAAATAAAACATTATTGCATCTTTCTTTTGGTAAATTTAATATGCACATGTATACAGGTATATAATAATAATAATAATAATAATAATAATAATAATAATAATAATAATAATAATAATAATAATTTAAAAAATGGACAAATATCTGGACCTTGCCAGAGAACTGAAAAAATTATGGAATATGAAAGTGAAAGTAATACCAACTGAGGTTGGTGCACTTGGAACAGTCCCAAAAGGATTGGAAAAGGGTCTGGAAAGTTTGGGAATCAAAGGAAGGATTGAAACCATCCAGAGCACTGCACTGCTGCAATCTGCCAGAATACTCAGAAGAGTCCTGGAGACCTGAGGAGACTTGCTGTCACTCAGACTCCAGTAAAAGACCATCAGCTAATGCTGATGTGAGAACTCAAAAGGAGTAAATAATAATAATGATAGTAGTAGTAGTAGTAGTAGTAGTAGTAATAATAATAATAATAATAATAATAATAATAATAATAATAATAATGAAACCATTATTTTGAATTTCTTAACGGAACGAGGACAATCTCACCAACTTGATTAAATAAATGCTTCTGTTTGAAGTTCCGTTAATTTCTTTTATATTTGTTCCAAATTTTAGATACAGCTAATAGCTAACGCCCAATGTTTTACACCAAACTCCACTTGTTGAATGAATTTTGGATCCTTTCAATTGCCAGTTGTTTGGTTGGAACAATATGTTCTTTCCTTTACGAATGTCTTTCAAATTTTAAAGGTCTGCAATAACTGCCTTTTAACTGTGGGGATTAAAATAAAAATTAAAAACAAAAATCAAACTCCCATCAACCTCTTTCCACACCACATGACCAATTTGCATATTTAGGTTTCCAATGATATTTGTTTTAGGAATGAAATTTATTATATCATTTCTTATTTTTACATCTACATTAGGTTATTCTATTATATTTTCCTCGGCATTTATTCGAAAGAGATGATGCCATTCATTCAATTAATTGGATCTTAATTTTTTTGGAAAAATTTGATCAAGACAGAATTTAAAACAAATAAATGTTTTGCTTCTTAGTTTGCTAAAAAGCCAAATGAACATCATCTAATTCTTCTAATTCCATAGTTTTTGCTAAGTTTAATATTATAATTACCTCGGCATGGATTGAAAAAAAAGATACTATTAATTTAATTAATTGGGTCTATATCTAATTAACTGGGTGTTTATCTAATTAATTGGATCTATATCTAATTAATTGGGTTTATATTTAATTAATTGGGTCTATATCTAATTAATAGGGTTTATATCTAATTAATTGGGTTTATATTTATTTAATTGGATCTATATCTAATTAATTGGGTTTATATTTAATGAATTGGGTCTATATCTAATTAATTGGGTTTATATTTATTTAATTGGGTTTATATCTAATTAATAGGGTTTATATCTAATTAATTGGGTTTATATTTATTTAATTGGGTTTATATCTAATTAATTGGGTCTATATCTAATTAATTGGGTTTATATTTAATTAATTGGATCTATATCTAATTAATTGGGTTTATATTTAATTAATTGGGTCTATATCTAATTAATTGGGTTTATATTTATTTAATTGGGTCTATATCTAATTAATTGGGTTTATATTTATTTAATTGGGTCTATATCTAATTAATAGGGTTATATCTAATTAATTGGTTTATATTTATTTAATTGGGTCTATATCTAATTAATTGGGTTATATTTATTAATTGGGTCTATATCTAATTAATTGGGTTTATATTTATTAATTTGGGTTTATATCTAATTATTGGGTTTTATTTAATTAATAGGTTTATATCTAATTTAATTGGGCCTATAATGTTTAGCATTATTTAATGAAGATAGAATTCTATATACATACATGTTTTGCTTCTTATCTTTATTAGTTTATTTACTGCTAAAAAATAAATAAATAAATATCCCCTAAGTCTTCTAATTCCATAGTTTTTGCTACGGCTAATATCATATTTTCCTAACTTTTTATATCATATTCATTGATAGAAATATAAGATTAAGAGAAATGAAACTCTACGATATTTTTGTTAGATTTTAAAAGAAAATAAATTTTATATTCTAATACCGTATGAAAATAACAACAACAATGTTTGAAAAGACGAATTTCAGGTTTCACGTAAATATTTTGCAAAAAGATTTCTATTTTTATCTTCAACTTTAACTATTTTGTTTCTCTGCTAAGAGTCAATAAAACAAATCAATAAAATATTTTCTTTTCTTTCAACGATTCGAGGAAGCATATCAATTCCTTTAAGAGAAACCATACCTGAAGACAACAATAAATTTAAAAGCAGTCTAATATGCAATAAAGGAAATTCAAGAGATTTTTGAGAGAGAGAGAGAGAGAGAGAGAGAGAGAGAGAGAGAGAGAGAGAGAGAGAGAGAGAGAGAGAGAGAGAGATTCTGATGCATATAATTCATATATATATATATGTGTGTGTCTGTCTATGTAGGCGTGCATGTTATATATATATATAATATAATATATATATATGTATACATATATACATATTATATGTATACATACGTAGACATATATATATATATATATATATATATATATATATATATATATATACATATTATAGAGAAGGATCGAGAGGGAGAGAGAGAAAGAGAGAGAGAGTGGGGGAGGAGGGTGAAAGAGAAATATAAAGAGAGAGAGAGAGAGAGAGAGAGAGAGAGAGAGAGAGAGAGAGAGAGAGAGAGAGTGTGTGTGTGTGTGTGTGTGTGTGTGTGAGTATGTGTATGTGTGTTAAATAGAAACCCTTATAAACCAGTGGCGGTGACGAGAAATAAGCAGGTCCTAAAGTGTATAACATTTTTGAAAATTACAAAAGTAAATAATTCAACATTTGACCTTGAATGCCTTTTCCCTACTTGGTAATAGACACAACACAATTCTATACAACATTTATTTTACTTTGCTTTGGATTCTATTAATACTTTTGATTAATAAAACTAAAATTTTGGTCTAAATAATATTTTTATAGAGATGAATACAATATGGGAACATATAATTAAAAAGGCTAGATGAGATTAAAAAACAAAACTAAAAAAAAAAAGAAAAAAGAACGCAATATGAGTCAAGGTAAAAATCATACATAAGTAAAAAGGTAGATATTCTAGGTAAAACAAGGCATTCGCTTTATTAGTTCCCAAAATTCACAGATTTGTCCAACTCGACACATAGCGTAGTGGATAAAGGTGGTGGGTTAGGGCAGTTCTAAGTAACAGTTATCCCCAGACTGCAGGTTGTTGGAATTTTTGGATATAAGGCATGAGGCAAATGGTCACCTCTACCTATAGACTCGCCGACTACCATGTGACCAGCCTTCTTATCCAATCACTGGCAGTGCTGCTGCTGTTGGTGTATTTATAATGCCCGATACTAATCTTAGCTCACAGCTATTTGGATCATCTAGAACATCAGACCTAAAGGACACTATCCCACAAGGACTTATTGATTTACTCACTTGTTTACTTTAAGTTCTTTTTACAACTGGAACCAAGGATGGCGGACAGTTACTCAACACAGGTTACCTCCATGGATTGAATAAAGGGTTCGATGATGGCTCCCGATTATGACAAGAAGGTTCCTGAGTTCGAAAAATGTTTCCCGAGTTCGAGAAGGCTTCCTTATCCAACAAGGAATATCTGAAGAAAGCCGGCTAATGCTGAGTAAGTAAGGATAAATTCATAAGTGACGTTCTAGTGTGGACATTTACTCATGGCCACACACGTGTTAGCCAACCAGCTCAATTATACATTAACCGGCTCTGTACGGACACTGGATACCATGTAGAGGACTTCTAAAGAACAATGGCCGCTAGAGAGGGATGAAAAATGAAAGTCAGGGAAACCCGTGCTATCAGCACTAATTACTGATGATACCTGAACTATTTTCTTAAATGAAACAGATGTAATAGAATATTTAACAATCAAGTGTTTATTAACAGAAATCAGTCTGATATTTCAACGAAATAAAACAATTTAAAATGCTGATAACATTCAATTAATCGCTTCTCATGTCAATGGATTTACAGAAGAAGAATAAAAAAAAAAACGGAATGGAAATCTTATAGAATTGTAAAACAACGATATTTGTTTTTCATCAAATTTTAAATGTTTTTTCTCAAATTAATTTTCTATTGATAACAATTGATGTTGTATAAATTCTATATTTTTCTTTCTGTTTTCTGTTTATCTGCACCAGAGAAGTTGTTCGCTGATACGACGATCAATTCTCCAGGGAATAATATTTTCTGTGTCAATATAGGATTTCGCGTATTTTCTATAATGAGAGAACACTTTAATTAGGGAAATAATTTTTATATATCAAGTAAATATTTTGAAAGGATTTTCCTGTTTTGTACTCCCATGACGGCTGGGGATGTAGATTGTACTTTTGTAGATGTATAAAATCTCCCATTAGAGCCACCTGTTTGCCATAGGGGAAGGCCCGTGATACTTAAGGGCGGAATCCTGATACTTAAGTCCGTGATATGCAACACGCCACTTTGACTCTTATTTGAGCTAGACGAGCGGTCAGAGAGGCCCCCTCCAATCAATCGGCTTGTCACGTCAAGCCCTAGAACCTATATGATTGTCCCAACCCTCTTGCCCTTATAACAAGCCCGACTCTTTTTATCTTATGTATGCTAGAAGGTGCTAGCTGAGAGACTTAGTGTGCTTCGTATGACGTTATACTCTAGTTGTGAGGTTCTAGTTCTGGGGCTCTGGGAACCCTTCATCATCATTACTTCCAAATCCATTCTGACTCGGACTGGTAGTACATGTTAGTTTCCCGTCTATGGATTATAAATGAGTTTAAAATATGTGTTTAAACATTGAGTTTATAAAGGAGACATGGAGGCTTAAACTTGAGGAAAATATGACAAAACATAAAGGAAAGCCAGAAAATAACTTCCATTAGTAATAAAAATATTTTATTAGAGGGAAAAAAAGAAGAATATCCAAGCCATCCGACCCAAAAGATTCCTATGTATTACGAGGATGAGTAAAAAAAAGTATTGTTATTTTGTATAGGACATGTATAATTACCAAAAAAGTAACATGTATCATACATCAAAATGAATCTGGTCATCGTTACCATGACACATCTAAAGATCAATATCCAAATAATGAAAATAGTGCAGTTTGCATATTCACAAGGGTTATAATCACTTATCAAATGTAGAAAGTCTTTAGTATTTCTTCACATCCTCAATTATGGCTTTCGTTATCTTACTACGAGGATGAATAAAAAAAGTAATGCCATTTTGTTTAGGACAAGTATAATTACCAACACAGGAACATGTATCATACATCAAAATGAAGCTGGTTTCCTTTGGATTCCATTCCTACTTCTCCACATAGTCACCATTTCTCTTAATAGCAATGTACCATCTTCGAATGAGAGCATGTATCCGTGCACCGTAAAATTATGTTGACTGTTCTTCAAGGCACCTCTTCACTACAGATTTCACTTCCTCGTCACTGGCATAATGTTTGCCTTTCTATATCTTCTGTCGGTCCCTTGAACCTGGGTTTGAGAGGCAAATATTATTACATTACCTTTTTTTACTATAATTGCACTTTATTATTAATACATTCACTATTGACATCGTTGTTATGATAAACTATAACACCGATAAACTTTGGAAAGTTTCATTCTACTTAGAATAATTGGTTCATTATTAAAAGTTTTTATTGTCTAGTATTCCCTAGAGAGTTGTCCAGCTCCCCGTTGGACAACTCTCTAGGGAATACTAGAAGAAGATAACACCAATAGACTTTGGAAAGCTTTATTCTACTTAGAATAATTGGTACACTTATTGAGAGTTTATATAGTCTAGTATTCACTAGAGAGTTCTCCAAGGGGGAGGTAATCATAAAGTAGGAAAGGATAACACCAATAGACTTTGGAAAGCTTTATTCTACTTAGAATAATTGGTACACTTATTGAGAGTTTATATAGTCTAGTATTCACTAGAGAGTTGTCCAAAGGGAGGTAATCATAAAATAGGGGAGGATAACACCAATAGACTTTGGAAAGCTTTATTCTACTTAGAATAATTGATTCATTATTAAAAGTTTATATAGTCTAGTATTCCCTAGAGAGTTCCCCAAGAGGAAGGTAATCATAAAGTAGAAGAGGTAACTCTCAATTAGAATCGTATTGTTATGAGTAAAATCCAGGAATAATGTTTGTTTAAAACTATAGTAGCCTTATTGAAAAGATTGTAAATTTGAAGTATCACTTTAAGCTGAGCCTTAAATCCGTTGGAGCTGCTCACAAAATGGAAATGAAACAGTATCTGGTTGTATAGCAAAAATTAGTTTAAAAGTTTAACCCTTCGAGTCTTGCTAACCTGGGCGTAGATTTACTCTTTGCCTATTGAACAGATCTATGCTTTTCAAAGCAATAAGCTTAAATTAATAGCCGTATAATAGTGTACCAGGATCAAAGATAAATTGGTGTTGATTTTTCCTTTGAAATAAACATAATCAGAAGTGTGACCCTCATTTGTCGTTTATAGTGCTTTAAATCATAAGGAGTGGGGATAATAAATCAATCACCACTGGAAATAATTCTTAAAAACTAGAATATTCGGAATGTACACATGGAGATTCTGTGTTTGTCTGCCTGTAACCGGAATTATTTCACCACTCAAGTCAAAATTCCCTTTGTTATTTACTTCATATTCTTCATGATTTTATTTTTATTCAAACCTCAATTATTAATAAAAATTTTTTAACATTATTAATACTGTTGACAATATCAACATATTAATAACATGCAATTGTATTAATATATACAAAAAATAGCGGTTTACAGTGTGAACGGTAAGGCTAATTTGCATATTGATATTCAAATGTGATTTTGATAAATATGGGCATAGTATTATTAATGCCTAATTGTTTGGTTTTATCTTAATGAATATGAGTAACAATCTCGGGGAGTAATCTTAAAGGAAATCCATTAACAAAAAGAAATAACTGTAATTTTATTCTTTACTTCGTATTTTAACTAAATAGTTAAATTAAGAAAATTTAGCAATGCAAGACGGGAGTAATGGTAGAGTAAGTTTCAGTAGTTATATTTTTCGATTACACCCACTTCATTTTCAAATCATTTTATCTGCATTCTTATTTAGTTTCTATTTTAGTTAGCCTTTCTAATTTAATATAATATTTTATTACATAAAAAATTAAATACTTGCACTCGGAGGGTGTATATATTTGCTAGTATTTATACATAATCTGTTGATAAAGAAAATAATACAGGATCTAAAATGAGCTTTTACAAGTAATGTGTAGGTAATTTACAAAGATCTAAACTGTTGCCCGAAAAGAAGAAACATTTAATGTCAAATGAGTTTTATTAACAGAGATTAAAAAACAACATAGGTGAGAAAATATTTTATAATATATATATTTACCAACCCGAGCAGGATGGGACACAAGGTCAATTTTTTAAGCGGAGTTCAACAGGTTTGAATTCAGAGTTTTCCTTCTCCTAGACCGGTTGCCTAACCAAGGTTAAAGGGCCCAGTCTTCCCTACTATTTATCCATAGCTGGAGGGAGAGTAGGATTCATACCTTTCCCAAGAGTATTAGCGCTAAGTGAAATGCAATTAGCACGTCCAGGATTTGAACTCGGGGCGACGAGTCCATTTCCCATGACGTTAACCATTAAACCACGCGCTTCCATACAAACTATTCCATAATAACTCATTTGATGAAGACGTTATTTCTTTAAATGTCATATTTTAAGGCAAGAGAATATAATGAAAAACAAGAGATCAGAATCTTTTACGAAACGAAACCTTTATCATTTGACAGAGACCTGCCCTAATAATGACTTCATTGACACAGAAAAATGTTCGCCTGATACAACGGAAAAATGTCAGGGTTTCCGAAAATTCCGACCCAGACGTCCAGAATGCTCACAAAAAAGAGGAAATCGACAACGACTCTAAAGAGACTTGTCTCTAATGGAGGAATTACTATTGGTTGGTTTAAAAGATAAAGAAGTAATCAAATACCAACAAAAAAGTGATCCAGTATCTACCGTATATTTAAAATTAATTTGTTCTTTAAAAAATTATTTCTGTTAAAATATTTAAAACCTGAAAACCTATGAAATAGGAGAGGTGGTCGCTGTTAAGTTTTTAAATGCCATCCTTGACCAGTTGAAAAGGGCTTAAAGTAAGTAAGTCCTGAGTTATAGAATCCTTTGGTAAGTGTATAAGTCCTATCCTACGTATTGTTAAAGGTCAAGTGATTTAATCCTATGTCCGTCGTCCACGAAAGTCGCAGTAGTTATGAGTAGTACTGCCGATATAAGTATTGTATGAGCAGCAGAGTACAGCCAGCGATTGGCCAAGCGTATGATCACATGGTTATCGCCGAGTCTATAAATAAAAGCGGGAATCTAGCACACACCTTATATACCAAATAAGAGGGCACCTCATTTGGTGTAATGGTTAGCAAGCTAGATTAGCAGACCATTGATAGTGAGTTCGATTCTCATTGGGAGCCCCATACTTCTGGCCTTGTGCCATATCTAAGCTAAGCTTAGTAAATAACTATATACCAAATAAGAGGGCACCTCATTTGGTGTAATGGTTAGCAAGCTAGATTAGCAGACCATTGATAGTGAGTTCGATTCTCACTGGGCGCCCCATACTTCTGACCTTGTGTCATATCTAAGCTCAGCTTAGTAAATAACTATATACCAAAATAAGAGGGCACCTCACGTGGTGTAATGGTTAGCAAGCTCGCCTTGCAGACCATTGTTAGTGAGTTCGATTCTCATTGGGAGCCCCATACTTCTGGCCTTGTGCCATATCTAAGCTAAGCTTAGTAAATAACTATATACCAAAATAAGAGGGCACCTCACGTGGTGTAATGGTTAGCAAGCTCGCCTTGCAGACCATTGTTAGTGAGTTCGATTCTCATTGGGTGCCCCATACTTCTGGCCTTGTGCCATATCTAAGCTAAGCTTAGTAAATAACTATATACCAAAATAAGTCAACAGTCACTACTAGAATAGGTTCAGTCCGAATTAATGATCAGCGTCTACACATTAAACATTTTTTGAAAAGAAATGTGTGAAGATAAGCATATTTCTTTCTTTCTTTCTTTCTTTCTTTCTTTCTTTCTTTCTTTGACAGGATCAGATAATCTCTGTCACGTGATCGCGGGATTCTAGAAGTTTAGAGAGTAGTTTAAAAATGGATTAATGAACAAATTTACTTTTGATGAACCCTAACGAAGTACGTTAAAGCAGCCTTTCCTTTTATTTGGTTATTTATTCCGATCCGTATTATTCAAAGCTTCCCTACGTTAACGAGATGCAATAAAAACAACAGCAGAAAACTTATAAATGAAAAAGAATGCGAGTCAAAGTTAATGATCAAATAATTTCCCCATTTCAAGAAAGCTACTTTAAACGGTGAGGGATTTAGAAACAATATTTTTCTCTTCAGAATATTTTATTTGTCGACGATTAGAAAATTATAAAAAAAAGATTGTTTTGATTTTTTTCCATAAGATATTAATCTTTTGAAAGATTTTATTTAATTGTAAATTCCTATTAATTTCAACGATTTCTTCTCTTTTGACTTTTCATGATAAGCAAATTACAACCACAGAATCAATTTTCACCACTTAATTTTATCTTTTCTTCTGAATGCATAAAGCAATTTTATCTTTTAAATCAGCTCAGTATTTAATTTTTCTCTTGCAAGATTTTTACAAGTTAAATGCACGGAAAATGATTCTCTAAAGAGAGAAATTTAATGATTAATTTTGTTATTGTTTCGTTGCGAATATTTCACTCTTTCTCTTCTCTTACTTACATATTCATATTAGAGTTTCTTTTTGTTTCTAATCCAATATTCGAAAATTAAAAAAGAAAAACGAAAATCAGACAGAGAATTCTTAAAGGAGACAGACGCAATAAAACATTCCATGAACAGATATTGAAATATAAACGTTTACATGAACAGGTATTGGAAATAAATTCGATATGTTGGATTTAAATCACTTTGAATCTATCTTTTTATGTTATATTTTCTTTAAAGGGCTTCGGATTTATAGATGATAGAATGAAAGGAAATGTATTTTCTTAAAGAAGTACAAGGACGAAAACTTCGACATGCATTATAAATATTATAAAACGTAATCTAAATAGAAAGTTTCTCAACAAATTATGCAACCCCTATAACATTTTCCAAACTTCATACTTCCCTCCATGAGTTTCTGATTCATGAGGTGCAATGGAGAAGTGTAATACTTTGAAATATCACTATTGTACCAATTTGAATCTGACTATATGTGATTGTGTCCCCCCCCCCAGGAAAAGCTTACACTCATCAGATTTGTGCGGACACTAGGTGCCGTCTAACTGAGTTAGAAAGAGCGATGATCAATAGTTACAAATGGTGTGAGAGAATCAAGGGAAGAGGTGTTGAGTTGATGATGATGATAATAATGATGATGATGATCTCTGTTCCCAGTTTCCCCCTAAGATCATAAAATGTCCTAAGGGTAGGTAATCTATTCCTGGTAGAGAATCTCTACCAAAAATAATTGTTTGGTAAATACCATTTAATGTTTTATTGAATATGTAATATTATATGCAAACATAAATGTCAGGAAATTTGATAGCGAACAAAAATAAATAAAAATAACATTACATGAACAAATACCTAGTATCCATGGTTTCAAGTGCTTTTGGTGATGTCAACGAATTTAGCCATTCAAGTCATGCATCAATATTGACGCAAAAAGACAGTAACTACATTAAAATATAACATTTTGTAAACCAAGAGAATGAAAACTCGATTAAATCGAACTTAACAGACCTAAATTCCACCATCGTATGTCACCCTGCCGAAAGAAAAAAGAATACCAAAAATCAGGGAATTAACCGAATTTAATGAAATTTTCAGTGTTGATATATTAATGAATAAATGATAAAATGCATCGGTTATTTTATTTAAAAGCTATTACATTTTTTCAACTCAGTTAACTTTGAACCACGTATGTTTGAGAATTTGTGTTACACCCAAAATATACGTGGTTCAAATTTAGGTCCATTGAGTTCGATTTAACCTGAAAACTCCTAAGTATTTGAATTAAATTTAAATATGATTATTTTATTTTAACGTATATAAATCAACGGCCTCATTAAACGAAATAATTGAGGAAGTACGATTTTCAGCGAATGGTTTGTAAAACCACACGAGGATAAAATTTCATTAGTAGAAGAAGTAGAAAAGCTCTAAATATTTAAATTCTATCAAAAACCGTTTCTATTTAATGTATACACCAAGATTATTTATGTTTATGTAATATTGGTAAAAATCAGTGATAGAATAATTTGAATAACATTTATATATGTGTATATTTCATCATCATGTCGTGCATGCAGCACGGGTATCCATGACAATCTCTCGCCAACCTTCCCTATCATTCATTGCACCTGGGAGGTCCTCTGTGGAGCAGCCAGCATCTTCGCATAGCTGGTCAATGTAGGTCCTTGCTGGGCGCCCCACACTTGCATGTCCATGTGTTGGCTTCCACAGGAGAAGGTCGCTTATGAGGTCATCCCTGCTTCTCCAGGAGTGTCCTGCATGCCTTGTCCGTCTCACTCGGATAGTTTGTGAGATGGGGGGCAGGTGACCGTACAGTACTCTGGAATTTTTGGTTCCAATTTAGTTACATCATACTGAATTCTTTTCAATTCTTTGAAGATTATCCGCTATTAATAAACGTCAAATTATTTAACGGAATTTTGATTTTAGATATAATTATCTAGATGTATTAAAACATTTTCCAGGCAATTACTTCAAATCTTATTTCATGTATACATCGAAAGACTGTTTATGTATGAGTTTCATATAAGCTGTAGCCGTGTCAATATTACTGTATGGCTGCATCACTTTAGACTCTAACGGAAAGTTTGGGGAAAATGTTGATTGGAACGAATACGGACTGTTTTAAAAAGTCATGTAGGAAGGATACTAAAAAACAAAATATATACGGCTACTTACTTCTCATCTCACAAAACAGCTAAGGAGGCTTTTACCCAATCCGTTCACTATGATTAAGATATAACATAAGGTCACAATTATGGGGAATTCAGCGAGGATCTAGTTCGTTATCCGGTAGAAATGGATCTACAGGGCCATCTTGATAACCATTCCAAGTAAGACGAACAAGACATGCAGCTGGAGAAGTAAGGACAAGCTCATAAGTAATGTCCTCTATGGGCTCCCATACATGGACACATCAGTGTTGGCTGACCTGTATACACTTTCATTCATCAGCTCTCTGTGGACACTGGATGCCCTTTAGAGAAATCACTAAGAGCGATGGTCGACAGGGACGGATAAAGAGAGAGAGAGAGAGAGAGAGAGAGAGAGAGAGAGAGAGAGAGAGAGAGAGAGAGAGAGATTCTGATACATATAATTCATATATATATGTGTGTATCGAGAGAAGGGGATCTGTGCTATCAGATCATAATAGTATTGATATTACTATTACTGTATAGCATGACATTGATACTATTTAGCTGCATAAAACCGGAAGTCAATGACCAACACAAATTGAAGCGAGGACGGTAGAATAACTCAAACCATAATAAAAAAAATTGTTGGGTATCAACAATATCATGAGTATGGGTTGTTTTTTTGATTGATTGGTTGATTGATATTAATGACATGTCAACCGATCTCGGGTTATTTTATGCCAAGTGGCAGGTTGTGACGGATGGTCAAATTTATTGTTTTGTCTTTTTCAAGGATTTTTCTTGGTTTTGATAGAAGGTTGTCTGCAGTTGTAGTTTTATTGTCGTAGTTTTGTAGAAGAAAGTTTTATAGAAAGAATCTAGTTTTGTTATCATATTGAAATTATTCAGTTTCATACATGACCTATCGATGCCCATTGATGGTTAACCGTCACCAGAAAAGAAAACATTGCAACAATCCACTTCATAACTGATGTAGAAAACAGAAATATACACTTTTCAACTCTGGCAGAATTTGATATAGATATTTTATAATTTTCATTTTTTATTTGTGTGTGTAAATCATAGGAAGAGGTTAGGAAGAGACTAAACGTTCTCTCGGCCTAATCTATAATCTTGATTCCAGTTTAATAGGAAATAACAGCCCAGAAGAACAGGTGAGTTAGCTGTAGACGTTGATCTCTAAAATTGATATCAAACCCAAATTCACATCTATAACAATCCACCAACATACGTATACACAAAATAGGATATTCCACTCACAATATTGAAAATGGAATGATTTTATCTATCCTACTTAAGTTCTACTTTTATGAATACTGGTGAATACGCCTTCAACACACACACACACACACACACACATATATATATATATATATATATATATATATATATATATATATATATAGAGAGAGAGAGAGAGAGAGAGAGATGAGAGGTATCCAAAACTTGGTAGTAAGGGATGATTCTATATGTGATTTCAAAGACACACTGTATTATTATTGTATGATCCAGTATGTATAAATACAGTGAATCTTTAAATCACTATAGAGAGCTCAATGTATGATAAACTTTTTAGATTATATACAGAGCAATATTTATCTTAGAAAGGAAGGAAAAAAAGGAAAAAAGGTGGAATTATGGTGTTGAGTTTTTTCCTTCCTTTCTAAGATTATATATATATATATATATATATATATATATATATATATATATATATATATATATATATTCCAGATGTTACACAATAGCATAATCTTTACAGATCACTGACGTCCCTCAAAATGCTATGGCTCCACCACTAGAACCTTTCCTCTCATGAACCCTCAAATGCCGCATCAATCCCGCTGCAGATCCACAGTTTGATGAAAACATGACATAGAAAAGACGCCCATCCCATTGTATCAGATTGATCAGATGATAATATTTTATGCTTATGCGCCACCATTAAAATACTTGAATCAGTTTGAGACAGCACAATCAAATATTGTTTTTTTGTCTTTCATTTTCCGAATTCTACGCGTTATTTTCCAAAAATATACCAGTAATTATTATATATATAATTTATTATTATTATTATATATATAATTTAAAGTTATATCGTGGCTCTACTAGTCCGTATATACTGGGTAACTCAGGTAAACATCTAGTATTTGAACGCTGATTCTCAAGGAAGACAGGTTCTCTCTCCTATGTAATCTTTATACTGATTTTTTTTGCTCCTCATTTATCCTTGTTTCCGATCTTACACGATACGTCCAGGATTTGAACTCGGGTCGAAAAGTTCATTAACTACCACCCTAACCATTACACCCGCGCCTTCAACCAATATATATATATATATATATATATATATATATATATATATATATATTATATATATATATATATATATATATATATATATATATATATATATATATATATATATATATATATATATATATATATATATATATATATATATATATATATATATATATATATATATATATATATATATATATATATATATATATATATATATATATATATATATATATATATATATATATATATATATATATATATATATATATATATATTGGTAGGAGGTGCGTGGTGTGAGGATCCCTCCAGGCAGGGGTAAATAGTAAGGCAATCAATATATACATATATTTTAATATATGTCCGAGTGATAACCTACTCGAGTTTCACCATGTTGAGGATCTTTAGGGTAATCTCCACTGTGTAAATAAAGATATTTGTTGATTATAGACAATTATATGTATATATACATACATATAATTGTCTACAATCAACCAACATCTTGATTTACACAGTGGAGTTAATCCTGAAGATGCTCAATATGGTGAAAGTCGAGTAGGTCATCACTTGGACCTATATTAAAATAAATTTGAACTACTAACGTAATGAGCACTTTTTTATTTGTTATATCACTGCCTTACCTTTATGAACTGCATATCAACCACCGTGACCATATTCACCGGTAAGTCATCTTTTCCATAATATATATATATATACATATATATATATATATATATATATATATATATATGAGGTGGGTAAAAAGATGGTGAATAAGAAATGATAACTCAAAACAAATGTAAGAGTTGAAACGTTTCGTCCGATTTATACGGACACCATCGGTCAAATGATCTTTATTGAAAGCAAAATTACGTGCAAGTACAAGTGAATTTGGTAAGGGGGGGGTGAGTTAGTAGTGGAAGTGAAGGGAGGGAGGATAAGGACACTTCACTTCCGCTACTAACTCTCCCCCTCACCACATTCACTTGTACTTGCACGTAATTTTGCTTTCAATAAAAATCATTTGACCGATGGTGTCCGTATAAATCGGACGAAACGTTTCAAATCTTAGACTTGTTTTGAGTTATGATTTCTTGTTCACCATCCTTTTACCACCTCATACTGTCGGATTCTACTACATCCATCCTATCTCCATATATATATATATATATATATATATATATATATATATATATATATATATATATGTAAACACGGTATGTTTGGAATGGCTTTTTTTGCCGACAATTTTGGGAGAATATGTGCTTAATTGGAGTCGTACCTAATTTTGAAAATTAATTAATTAATAATGAATCAGGTGGGAATGCCTATATAAATGTATGGCTAGACAAATCGAGAAAAATCAATCTCTGTATGTACATTTCGGCCTATTAGGCCTCATCAGCAGAGCTATAAATAGGAAGGCCGCCCTGTGCGTGATTTGAAACCGGACTGCCAAGCTGACAGGCCGATATCACAACCCCTACACCAAACGGACCTCCTAGATTTTACGATTTGTTTAGAGTAGGTTAATATTCCTCTTCAGTGACTTTTATTACACGACGATATGATAAGTTGTAAACACGCTAATAGGCCGAAATGTACATACAGAGATTGATTTTTCTCGATTTGTTTAGCCATACATTTATATAGGCATTCCCGCCTAATTCATTATTAATTAATTAATTTTCAAAATTAGGTACGACTCCAATTAAGCATATATATATATATATATAATATATATATATATATATATATTATATATATATATATATATATATCACTCTGGCGACTTTATTTTTTACTATTGTGGCTTTCAAACCATCATTGTACGATTTTGAGCAATTAACGCCGATCTTGAAATAAATAATAATACGCCACTGATATTTAAGCTCTTATCCTCTATATCAGGTCAGCGGTGGTTACCGACTGAGATCATTGTAAAAAAAAAAAGGTACCGAAAGGCGAATACATAAGCTATCAAAAAGCCATCAATCGAAAGGAAGACAGTTAACAGATTTCATCTGTTCCATTTGATCGAGATAAAACGATCTTTGTTTTTGTATTTTCCTCCCCAAACGAAGACTATCCATCATCGAAATAGCAGTCATCGGTGACAACGCTAAACAACCTACTTTAGAATTTCCATATAACTCATCCTTTATTTACAATCTATTCTACTTACAAATCATCGTAAACATGTGCTTGTGTTGAAAATTAAGAGAGAGAAAATAAAATTAATTGCTGTTCGGTCATTGATTAATTTTAATAAATTTTGGCGAATTAATATATTTTCCTTTCATTATAAAAGCCCCACGCAAAAATTATTAAAAAACAAATTTATTGCTTTTTCTGAAACTTAATGAGACGTGTCTTCTGTAAAATAACCCCCTCTGTTTTTAGTGCAGCGTTTTCAGCGCCTTTTGATTTCTGAAGATAGTAATTCAATTAATGATAATGGGATAAAAAATTCAAGGCAAATTCAGGCCACTTCAATTCGGTTAAAATATTACTGAAATAAAGGATTATTTTACACTTATTTAAACAAATAATGGTAGCTGTTATGATTATTGTAGAGGAATGGTAGTTCGTTGAAAGGTATTTCCCCATACAGAGAAAAGGTGAGGACAATTCACGACGAATTAAGAACTACATGTTTTAATGCCTGAACAAACTTAAAAGAATGAATATAAGAAGGACTGAGATACAAGCATTCTATGAAAGAATAGCCTTAGCGTAGGTTTAAAAAGTATTTTGTGTAAACGAGGCACCCGGTGAATAAGCTAGATGGGAGCTGTACAAAAATACTGCGTGTGATCTTGAACAAGTCGTAGAAAACACCCCACAAGGAAGCAGCTGTACGGCCACTTGCCCTCTATCTAACAAACTATCCGAGTGAGACAGACAAGACATGCTGGACACGACTGGATAACCAAGGACGAACTCATAAGCGACGTTCTTCTGTAGAAGCAAACACATGGATATGTTAATGTGGGCCGCCCAGCAAGGACCTACATTGCCCAGCTTTGCGCGGATACAGGATGCTGCCCAAAGGACCTACAGGGGACAATGAATGATAGAGCGGTTTCGAGAGAGATTGTCAGGGATATCAGTGCTAATTGTACGACATGATGATGATGATGATGATGATGATGATGATGATGATGATGTTTCCATCGTGACACGAGAAAGAAGAGACTTTTTCTTTAGTACCTTGCGTTTAAATACAGTTTTGATAACACCACATAGTGGCTATTAGCATCACTCTTTCGCAGATAATGGAGGCAATGTCAATCTTTCTTGTATGTTACTCAGATTCTGCTGCTATTATATGTGTAGTAAAACTGTATATTATTTACACATTGTTAAGTATCTGGCCGCCATCCTTGGCCAGCTGTAAAGAACTTAAAGTAAATAAGTAAGTAAGTCCTGAGTTATAGAATCATTTGGTAAGTGAATAAGTCCTGTGATATAGAATCCTTTGGTAAGTGAATAAGTCCTGTGATATAGAATCCTTTGGTAAGTGAATAAGTCCTGTGATATAGAATCCTTTGGTAAGTGAATAAGTCCTGTGATATAAAATCCTATGGTCCGTCGTCCAAGAAGATCCAAGTAGTAATGCTTAGGTATGACCAGAAAAGGCCAGTGTAAATAATAATATCAGCAGCAGAATACTGCCAGTGGTTGGTCAATAGGTTGGTCACATGGTTATCGGCGAGTCTATAAGTAGAAGTGAACATCTGGCACACGTCTTATAACCCAAAGAACTCCAACACATATCCTAGAATATTTAGGAAAATAATTCTGTAGAAAACTCTTTTGCGTATTTCTACATAATCATGTCGAATTAACATATTTTAACAGTTTTGTCTCTTATTATCTTCACAGAATATTAATGAAGAATAGACTCTAATTGTCTTAAAATGTTATAAGAAAAATATTCCTTTCCTATGACAATTGTAATATCATGTCAACATGACATTTGATTTTACATAGCTCAGAATTTATCTTCATGTTTTTATCTCTTTTTCCTCTTAATAAATCATCAAAGAATGTATCGAATATCTTTAAAACCATTGACAATATTCCTGTTGATAAGAAATGAAATAGCTGTTGTTTTATTAATACATTTTCCGATTTTGAAAAATTGTTTTGCAAAAAGCTTTCAACTCAAATAGATTTTCATTCCAGATTTAACTTTTGTTTTCTCTGCCAAACTTTTAGGTACACTGATGAATAAAGAAAAGAAATAACAAAAGAGAAATACCACTTTCTTTTAACATGATATTTCAAGAAACCTCTTCAATTGCTACAAGAGAAACCATACTTGAAGCAACAAAAATATTAATGAATGAAACAAATGTTAACTCTTATAGTTGAAAGAAATCGATTTTCACATTCATACATGTTATTATTTTAAAGAAGATCCTTCAAACAGAAGATTAATGGTGCTTATAATAAATATCGCTTGTAGATATTTTCTGCATTATTGGACAATTTTAGTAATGTATGAATCAGTAAAGACCACAATGGAAATTCTATGTAGTTGAGAAGTATTTGTTCGATATGAAAATGAAAAGAAATTATACATTGTTTAATAGTTGTAAAGATTATAATGTAAAATATACATTTACTATAGCTAGTTAACATATTTTCAGTACTACTGATAATGCCAACTTTAAGATCTACGGAATTTTGTATCTAATTGAAACTATATATATATATATATATATATATATATATACATATTTACCAACCCCAACGAGAAGGATGTGACACAAGGTCAATTTCTTAAGCGGAGTTTAACAGGTTTGAGTTTTCCTTTTCCTAGACTGGTTACCTAGCCACAGTTAAAGAGCCCAGTCTGCCCTACTATTTATCCATAGCTGGAGGGAGAATTGGGTTCATACCTTTTCCAAGGGTATTAGCGCTATTGTGAAATTCAAACAGTTTCGTCCAGGAATTGAACTTGAGGCGACGAGTCCATTTCCTATGGCTCTAACCATTAGACCACGCGCCTCCACATAAAACTATATATGATATGACAGATATATTTATTTCTGTTATATTCCTATTTAATCGGGTGTATATATGAAAGATATATATATATATATATATATATATATTATATATATAGAGAGAGAGAGAGAGAGGGGGAGAGTGTAGTTAGATGATAGATGATATGATAGATGATGGTTCATACTTGTTACCATCTATTTACTGATTCTCCCCATCGGCCGCCATCTTCTCTTGTTGATATAGTGAGCTTCTTGTTAAGGGTTGGTTTTCTTTGTAACTAAGGCAGACTGGGATTTTAACCTTGGTTAATTTATGAACGAAAACAATATTTACTTTTTCGAACCGTTAAATCAATTGAGATTTAACATAGCCAAAAAACAAGTTATGAATACCGGCTTTTTAAGAAATTCTATGAAAAATCAACTATCAGTCAAATTTTTATGACAATTTCGGTAACTATTTACCTGTTGATGAAATTATGCTTAAAATAATTTTTTCATAATATATTAGGCGAATATTTTTACGAGGTCACCCCCAAGCTATCTTATTTTATCAAATATGAAAAAATGAACCCATATTAAACGGTTTTTAATTTTTTTCTATAACGACAAGAGTCTGAATAATTATATCAGAAAATTTTTATAAATTTTTTTACGGGATTTTTTAGTAAAAGAACCATGGATACAGAATTCTGCTAAAAATATCAATAAGGAAACTAACCCTGTTGTAAAAAAACAAAACAAAAATAAAACGGACGGTTTTACTTATTTTTCGAGACATCAGTGAGTAATTTTTTCGCAATCGGATAATTTGATCTATGAATTAACTGTTTGCGAGATTTTTTAAAAATTTTCAAAAATATTTATGTTTCTTTCTTCAATATTGCCTAAACTTATCACGTGACCTGTTTTGGTGGTACCTACTGATCTTGTGACTATGGATTGGCACAATTCATATTCATTGACCCCTACCTCGTAGGGTGCTTTTGACACTGAAGTTTTAAACAGCTTGTAAAATATAAGATCTGCTTCTCACCTAGATTTTCTCTTTGTGGATGAATTGTTATTATTTGACTGGGATCCATCTCGTCCACAGAAGCGGTATAGACCGGCTGGACTGGTTAAAGCTTATTCTTTATCTTGGTGTTAATCCTCGCCATTCATGGTTAGAATATCAGAAATCCACCGATACACACATGTCAGGTCAGTGATTATGTGCAACATCATCGGCCGCTATTACAATGTCACGTTAGTGTCTTTCAATGTTGAGCCGACCTCAGCCGAATTGATGTGTCGAATATCATTCTCTGGACACAACCAACGCACATCCTCGATGATGGATCCGTTGACTTCCAGTGAGATTCCGGTGGATAGAAAACTTGTGTCAACCCTTGCATTCAAATCGTGTCCGTTTATGCATCAATCACCTTTAGCAGGATCGCCCCAACGTATGCTGCTGCTGCTGCTGCTGATGTCCGTTATCATCCGCTTGAGTGGGTTTCATCCACTTCATCATTTCAGCCGGATGTAACCCCATTCTCGGCGTTTTACAACAGCTGCATACAGCTTGCCACTCAAAGAATTGATGTTTCGCTGACTGATGATATCAGAGATTCCCGGAAGCTGGCTTCCTCGCTTTCATCAATGTTTATGGTGCTCTTCGTACACTTGCAAATCTGATACTCGAGTGTCATTCTCCAATCGCCCCGGAGGAGATTTACACGTTTGTTAAAATCTTACCAAAACGAGCTCTCACGCGAGGAGGAGGAATTCTTCATTTATTAAGATAAATATCAATATAAGTCGATGTCATCCAGATGAAGTAATCATTCTGTGACGATTGATCTCATTTTAAACGGCGCAGATTAAGAGTGAGAAAATACTATATCTTATTATAATGGAGACGCGTGGCATTAGAGTAGTAGAAAATGGACTCGTCGACCCGAATTCAAATCCTAGACAAGGCTATTTGCATTTTAACATAACGCTAATACCCTTGGGAAAGGTATTAATCCATATATTCTCCCTCCATCTATGGGTAAAATAGTTAGGGCATACTGGGCTCTTTAACCTTGGATAGGTAATCAGTCTATGAGAAGGAAATCTCTGAAAAACCTGAGATCTGGCGTTGATTGGGTTTGTGGCATTCCTTGTGCACCAATTCTTTCCTATCGACTGTAAAAAAAAGTGCGGATGGTCCAACACAAGCCTTCACCACTATAAACAAACCACTGTGTAGGTTGTTCATTGGATGAACCCTGAGGCGTCGAAATCGACGAGAGTCTATTATAATGAATATTGTGTGTTTATCTGTCCGTACCCAAAACTACGTCACCACCAACGTCCCTATTCCCTTAGTTATTTACGTTATATTCTCAATTGTTATTAAATAATTATTATACAATCTTAATTAGCATCTTATTAGTTAACAATGCCTCTATAAACGTCTAACCGAGATAGATTTGCCTCAAAACAGCCCTTATTATTGTTTAAAATCCGGCGATGTGTGTTATATATCATTAAGAAATAAATATGTACATAGTATATAGTATGAATAATTTGCATACCAGTTTTAATAACACCATGTTTAATACATAATTACTTGCTGTTATTAATTTCTAATTATATAGTTTTATTCTTAAACGTAATAAAAAGCATCCCTATGCATAATTTTGAAAATCATTTAGAATAAAGTAAAATAAGTGTAACCTTTTTTGTGTTCGTATTTAATTATATTAGTCGTTCTAATTCAATACAATACTTAATTATATTAAAACTTAAATGCTAGTGCCCGGAGGGTGTATTTTTTTTTTACTAGTATTGTTAATTCAAATATCCACACATTCTCACATTGAAACTTGTTATTCTTGTTTACGTGCTTTTCTTACTTGTTTCTAAGTAAAACAATTCTATAGTTTTTATTCTTAGAATGAAAATTAAGAAAGAAATCTTTTCGCTTTTAAAACCGATTCCATTTTGGGAATCGGATTTCCGAGAAAAATTCAAAAATAAATTTCTACAAAAACACGGAGTTTCTTTAAGGAATAACCAACTTCTTATGGCTGAATAAAATTTCAATTAAAAAAAATAAAATTTCTCTAAGAAAATTTCTTGTTTTTAATTTAAAAAAATGTTCATATAACAAATTTTAATAATAAAATCCAACTTAAATTATTTTTAATTATTTGCCTAAAAAAAACAAATTTTTTCAAAATGAATTACAAATCTATAATACATTTAAACTATCGTATAGAAACTGTTTATTATATAATTAATTAACCATCATATTTTATTTATATATTATTCATTTAAGGCAATATGTTTCAAAAATCTATTTTTACATTTTTTTTATTTTGCTAGTTAAGACCGGCTGGGATAGTATTTTTTTATTTGTTCGCTACTAAAGATAGGTTGTACCGCAATTTAAATGATTTCCTTTTAAGCACAATTCATCTTGTTCGTTCGATAAATAGGTAAATGATATTGTTGTATACCCTTTCTTTCCTTACTTCTATTATTCTTGTGATCATCTTTGGTATCACGTTCATCTTCCAGTGTCTGGACCTAGTCTCGGGGACTTCGTGTCTGGTCTTCTAGGACAGTCTTGTTGCCAAGACATTCATCAACCACAAAACCATATTATTTATTTAAACTTTTGTTTCTTAACTAAACATATTTCTCTGACTAATCACAGCGCGCGTGTGCAGTGAGTCTCAGCTAAAGCAGTAACATCTTATCTGCCTGACGTCCAAGCTGAAAACTGAGGACCCAAACCAGGTCCCACGTGACTTCACGTATTTTGCGGGCTTTCTGTAATCTTCCATGGAAAGTCCCGCCCGTGATATGAAAAGGGGCCATCCCTTCAGAAATACAGTGGGTTGACAATCATCCATGCATAAACTATGTAACAATATTTCTTTATTACTGAATCAAAATTTAAAATTAACTTTTTCAACTTTCTTTGTTTAGTAAGTTTGTCCTTCGCCGACGCTAACTTTTGATTTGACTTTTGAAGGAACCTAAGTATAGGTATTGTGGGTAACCACGTGCGATTTTTAATATTATTATTATTATTATTATTTGGGTGTTTCTTTTTGTTTTACACTTCCTTAAAAAGGATTATAATTTAACTTTTAATAAATCATTCTGATTAATCTTAAGTATTTAATTTAATATCGTCAGTCAACTTTATTACACTATTATAGTGTCATAAAATAACTCAACACGGAACAGTAAATGAGTAGAGATATACAACGCAAATTAATTAATATTCGAAACGAGACAACTCTCTGCAATAGGGAAACACCCATTTGAATGCGTGTTGGATTATTTTGTGATATACTGTATGCTGGAATCCACCACTTAAACTTATAGACTCGGTGTAGTCACGTGGATTAAACCCCAGCCAATCAAAAGCTCGAGTACGTGGTTAGTTAACTATTTAATCGCCGATATTGAAACCCGTTTATTTGCATGTTATTCGACATAGACGAATGGACCATTCGACCAATGTAGCAAAAGTCGCATTTCCAAGTGAATTTGTAGATTAAGTGACTTTTATGAAAGGTGGTCAAACTCTCCTTGAGGTTGGGGAGGAATAAAGCAACGGGTTAACGGCATTATGGCAACGATCGATGGATTTAGAAATAACAAGATTATGGTTATTGCGTAAATATTTTACAGTTTGGAGATGTTCGTTGTGCAGAAAAAAATCGGATCCATCAAAATTGGAGCCACAATATGTGTGGGCAAAATCAACTAATATTGATTTGAAGGACAACAGAGCGTCAGTGGAAGTTGGATTGTGCTTAATCAGTTGGATATAAAGTAATTCAAATTCAAAGAGAATGTGTTCTCTGTTGAATTTAGGGAATGCAGAATTCCAAACCATGTTTAAGTATAAATTCCTCAGTGTCATCGAGGGAATAGTTGGACAAATTATTGATTTGTAGATCAAAAATATTAGAAGTAGACCCATAACATTTGTTGGTGAGAAGAGCCAACCAGGCGTCATGTTTGGTCTGAATAATTTTGTTGATTTTTCTCTTCTAAATGATCAATGTAACGACATAGCCGGATGGAATCAAATATAGATAAAAAATCTATTTTGGTATGCCATAATTGGCGGCATTGCTGCTTTACGGCGGCGATTTTGAATGTTTGAGAAAGCTGAAGGTCTAAAAGAAAAGCCTTTTCAAGAAGGAGACTGGATTTGGCCTGGTATCGCGAAATGCGGCGAGCAATGGATTTAGGGACGACACGTCGTGCAATACATTCGTTAAGAAATTTTACCGCGTGATGGAGGGTGCAGATTTTGCCTTTGAGTTTGACGAAATCATTGAGGGTACGGATTTTGGAATAAGTGTACAGACGCTTAAAATTGATAAAAAAATTTTTGTAGGTACAGAATTTTATTAAAGATCGAAAAAGCGTATACATTGTAAAATATTGAATTTCTTAAAAAGAAAAAAATAGGATAATAACACACATATATATGTGTGTATTTATATATATATATATATATATATATATATATATATATATATATATATATATATATATATATATCTGTTCATAATGTATATCTGTTCATAATATATATCTGTTCATAATATATATTGTCTGGGATTTGGCATGAAGCATTAGGTATGAAATATAGGAAACCGGTTTTTGAATGTTAAGTTTAGTTTTATTTCGCTGAAATTTCGGGGCGGTTGTACACCTTCTTTAGTCCAGTATTTTGAAGAAGGGGTACAAACGGCCCCGAAAATTCAATAAAATAAAATGTATATTATAAACATATAATATATATATATATATATATATATATATATATATATATATATATATGTCAATTAAGAAGCATACGTGGATCCCACTACAACAACATATATATATATATATATATATATATATATATATATATAAATATTATGTATATAGTCAGTGTCCATATTTGTGCACACATTTGATTACACCGTCAATTATGTAATATCGAACAGCCATAAATTGAATAATTCATAATCAAACAATATACAATTATAACAATATAGGGAGATGGATATTTCCTATATCCCAGATGCCAGCATTGCTACAACTGAAATATAAGAACAGTATTAAGTAATAATTATCAATGGGTACAGATAAATGAAGTCGCAGCTAAGTAGATCATTGTAAATTATGTTATTTGTTAATATATAATCTGAATGCTACCGTGTTGAGATGTGGAAGATAGCAATTATATAATTGTGTCAGGATATATTTAGTTGATATTAATGAAGATTATATCGTGTATCTGGACTACGTAATATACTTAAGAATGGAAAAACATCATGGCACGATCTGAATGGCAGAGATATGGACACTGACTATATATATATATATATATATATATATATATATATATTATATATATATATATATATAATCCAAAAGTCCAGAGAAGAAATCTTCCTTACGACACAAGAGTTTTATTTAAAAAACCTGTCGCAGTTTGAGAGCTCAATGTGTGCTCTTAATGTCAGAGTCACAGAGCAAATATAGGTAAAGGAATAACAAAAGACTTAGAGATTTAGCGTTATAGTCTATTTCAGGGAGCTTAGACAAATTGTCTAACTCTCCCGACTCATTATATGCGAATAATGAGTCTGATGAGTCGGGAGATTTAGACTATTTGTCTAAGCTCCCTGAAATAGACTATAATGCTAAATCTCTAAGTCTTTTGTTATTTCTTTACTCATATATTATATATATATATATTATATATATATAATATATATATATATTAATGTGGAGGCTGAAAGGAGAAAGAATTGATGAGAAAGGTGTTATAGGCATTTTAGAATGTGTGTACTGCATTGGAAATTAATTTTGTTTAAGGATGGTTTGTATTGTTTTATGTATAGAGCTTCTAGTATTTCACAACACCTAAAATTACATTCATGCCTCCACTCTAATTACCGAAATATTCTAACGGAATATATATATATATATTTGCTTTCAGCGAATTTTTGGTTATCCTTTGCTTAGAAATTGTATTAAAAATTGCATTACTAGAAACAGATGTCTATTTTTTTATTCAGGTTTATTCCTCTCTGTAGCAGAAAACGTACGGGAAATGCAACACCATTGTTTTTCCGTTCTATATTTTATTTTATGGCCAATCACTGCCTCAATTCCATAGAGTGAGGCACCCAAATATGATGGAACGATTGACATGTGACATTACAAGTATTAAACATAACATTTTCTTCGTAGCTTGAAATGACTTTTGTGTTCGGCACTCTATACGTAGGTGATAATTAGGAAGCGCGTGGTGTAATGGTTAAAGTCATGGGAAATGGACTCGTCGCCCCGAGTTCAAATCCTGGACGTGGTAACTGCATTTCACTTTGCGCTAATACCCTTGGGAAAGGTATGAATTCTACTCTCCCTTCAGCTATGGGTAAATAGTAGGGCAGACGGGGCTATTTTACCTTGGTTAGGCAACCGGTCTAGAAGAAGGAAAACTCTGAATTCAAACCTGTTAAACTCCGCTTAAGAAATTGACCTTGTGTCACATCCTGCTCGTGCGGAGGGGTTAGTAAATAGATATACGTAGGTGATATCCATTTTGACAAACGATATAGAGACTTAACTACAAAGGGTAAATTTGGCAGGTGGGTAGTTCCAAGTCAAATCATCCAGAAAAAAAGTAAAATTGTCACGCACCTCCATCAATTTTTCTGAAATTCTTGTGTGGACTATGTTAAAGTTACACAATCCCCCAAATCTGAGCTTCTAATTCCAAAACTTGGCGGAGTTATGTCAATGTTTAGCTCTCCAAATTTGGTGAGGATGGCGAAAAATGTCGAATTTTTGTAACCTATTTTTGTCTGTAAAATAAGTTCTTTTTTTAATTTTTATTTTACATTTTTCTGGATAATTAGTATTTTTATTTTACTTTTTTTTGATGATTTTTCTTGAAATTACCCCCCCCCCGTCAAATTTGCCCTCTGCACTCAAGTCTCTGTATCATTTGTTAAAATGGAAATCGCCTACGTATAGAGTGTCAAACAGAAAGGTTATTTGAAGTTACGAAGAAAATGTTATGTATTTAAGGGGTGGGTGACATAGCTTGGATGATTTGACAAGGAATTACTCAGGTGAATACTGAATAACTGGGCACCACAAAAACGTCTTTAGTTCTGTAGATGGATACTACTTGCCTAGCCACCACTTCCGCCGGAAGGGCAGCTATACATTCCTTACTTATCCTGAAGCAAGAGATATCATATATAACCTTTAGAAACATAAATCGAAATTTAACTCGTTTTATTTTACGAGCAGTGTTGTCTAATGCAGGTGTTAAATAAGTTAAAACGACAATTCCTCCAAGACGTGGTTGTGTCAGTGCTGCAGTATGGCTGCACCACTTGGAACCTAACGAGGTGCCTGGAGAATAAGGTAGATGGGAGTTACCCATGAATGTTCGTGTGATCATGAAAACAAGGAAGCAGCTGTACATCTACTTGCCCTTATCTCACAAACCATCCGGGTGAGTAAACAAGACATGCTGGACACTGCTGGAAATGAAAGGACGACTCATAGACAGACATCCTCCGTGGAAGCCAAGCGCGCATGGACATGCTATTATGGTTGTCCAGCAAGGACCTACATTGATCAGCGCTGTGTGATAATTAGATGCTGCGCAAGGAACAACCGGGGAAATTAATTATAGAGAGGTTTTGGCGAGAGATTGTCATGGATATCCGTGCTAATTGCACGACATGATTTATGATGATCTACTTCAGATAAGGTGATGGCTGGTTTCGGCATTACGTTTGGTCGTGTTATTTTGATAATTGAGCTCCTTTCTATCGATACAGGCTTCAAGCTGTTTTATTAAGAGAAACAAACACGGAGGCATCTTTGGTTTTTGGTTTGGTTGTTTGTTTTTGTTTACGGCATATCAACCTCAGTGGGTCATTTTAATGCGATAAAGTTTTGAAATAAATCAATTCTTAATGGATAATACAATTTTTTTTTATAAATACGTTTTTCTATTTAACCCATAGATGGGACCCTAACAGGTACTACACTCCGGGTCAGAATGGCCAGGGAGCAATGGTGATTAAGGGGTGCTCCACATTCCCCAAACCTCCAAAACTGGAACCTCACCATCAGATAGAGTTTAACGGTCATTCCCAGGACATGAAGACCCTCACCACCGCTCTAGCCTCCCATATGATAAAGAAAAGGGATTGGGGCTTGCCTAAGGGCAATAGGGTTGGGAAAATCATATAGGTGCTAGGGCTTGACCGTGACCAACCGATTGATCGGAGGGCCTCTATCGACCGGCCCGTCTAGCAGATAGGGCAAAGTGGGAATATATGCATGTCATGACTGCTCATCCACGCTGGTCTCCTCCTTAAAGCACACGGGTCGCCACCCACGGCCAACAGGTGGCCCCATTGGGGAGTCTTACCCCTTTGCAGAGGTGCAGTCGGTGCATTCTAACGCCCCAGACGACAGGCGGTGAGGCATCTTTGTTGGGATAAGAATACATTTTAAGACATGTTTGTGTGTACATACTTCATTATTCTAGTTAGGATTTTTCATTCTTTACATATAATCCGCTCGTGCAAATTAACCCTTGAATGGAGATGAAACTATAAAGCACATATTTTCTTTTTTCTTTTTTTTTCTCCATCTGTGCATGTCAGCTCTTGATACGAACTGATTAAATTTACAAATTATTTTTTCTAGCTCTATAACTTTTTAGTCATATAACTGAGATTTTCCCAATTCTAGCCAAGTTCTCAAAATTGATCTCGAGTGAGCAACCTATTCACTCACATCCATATTTTCCAAACGTTTGTAAGTAGGATTTATAATTAATCCTTTACAAAGTCTACACTACTTCTCTAATAAGTAGATATAGTATCATATTTTACATTAGTTTTAACAAGTCACATAAATCTACCTAACTTGACTGAATATTACAATAACAGGCTTTATCCACAATTCAATCACAGAGAATAGAGTAGATACTTAGATAGATAGAATATAGATAGAGAGAGAGAGAGAGAGAGAGGGGGAAGGGGAGAGGCAAAACAACAACAGCAATAACAACAAGGAAAAGAAAAAAGGAAAGAAAGAGAGAGAGAGAGAGGAGAGAGAGAGAGGGGAGGGTAGGGATAAAGAAATAGACAGATCTAACGTTACCGCTGACTGAATATTACCAATAATATGCTTTATCCACTGTCAACCACACACACACACACACACGCTTACACACAGCATACAGAAGAGCCGAAGAGCGAGAGAGAGAGAGAGAGGGCGGGGAGGGAGAGAAGAGAAGGAGAGAGAGAAAGGGGAGAATGAGAAGAGAGAGAGAGAGAGAAAGAAGAGAGAGAAGAGAGAAGAGAGAAGAACAGGCCCATATCAAACACAGTATACACCATCGACCTTAAGACCCTATATACATTCCTTATAAGGAAGCGCGTAGTGTAATGGTTAAGTCATGGAAATGAGACAGAGAGAGAGAGAGGGAAAGATAGAGAAGAGAAAGGAGTAGAACGAAAGAGAGAGAGCAGAGAGAGCATAGATAAGATAGATAGATTGATGAGATGTGTGGTCGTGGTGCATATCCAATCTAGAGCAACCTCCTTTCTGAAATGAAAAGGGGTGTGGGGCAAAACGTTTCCACCTATATAAGTTTTCCAATCTTTTCTTCAGACATATCTTTTCGAAACAATCAAACACAATAGTAATGTTGAAAAACACTTGCATGACCTCTGCTGATTAAGATAACGTATTCCTTCATGTTTGTTTTTTTTTTCCATGAACATGGCTTTATTATTGGTGCCAAGATTTGTTAGGGTGCTGCCTTAATAAGACGCCAACAAATGATCTGCTGTTGATATGCGACTGTTCTTTATTTTGCATTCATTGCATGGATGTATAGAAAGGTGCAGATGAGATCAATACGGTCAATAGGATGCTAAGTACTTTTAAATGGGTGTCATATCTCTCGAAAAAGTTTTTGAATATTTAGAATACAAGAATTGGCTTTATTTTTTCTTACCATTTGGGGCTTTCAATTCTTTTCAATTATGTATATATTACTATGTTTTTTGCTTTTCTCTGACACACACACACACCATACACACAACACGACACACACAACGTGTGCTCACCGCACACACAACATGCTTTCTTGCCGTCTAATGTCGCTCTTGTGATGAAATACCAACTTATCGATTTGGTGCGAAACAGATCTGTTCTAGCATTACATACAAACCTCATACTGTTTTTTAAAAAGTTAAATTTCATGACTGTCGGAAATTAAATTTCCATCTATTTTTTCATAATATATATATATATATATATATATATATATATATATAAGGACAGACATATATATATAATAAATTTAGTATATATAAAAGGATAGGGAATAATACAATATGGCTGTAACAGTAAAAAAATTTTTATATCATACTTCATTCAGCTAATATTGAACAATATTTGATTTAATAAAGATCATCTTTCAGCGCTTGTTTATAACTCGGGACTTATCATAGGCGGAGACGAAATACGGTATGGGAGTTCAGAATAACGAAAACCATTGATGTTGGCCCAAAAAAGTTATCAAGCATGACGATATGTATGCTTAACATCTTTTTCACTTTAACAGGCATCAATTGGTGTTTGTTTTCATATCCTTTTATCTACTACTCCTACCGTCGGAATTTTCTTTCCTTTCTCTTATTATACTACTATAAGTGTAGTAATATGTAGTAAATTACTATATATATTATATATATATATTATATATATATAATATATTTATATTAAGATGGAAATTAATCCCAGGTTTCCAGTATGAAATATTAACAGTTTGAAATATAACATATGATGGTTTTGTTATGTAAATTGCTGACAGATTGTTTCGACCCAAATCGATAAGTTGGTATAGCATAGGATTATATATATATATTCTAGTATTAATAGCTCTCGTCATATAGTCTATTATATATATAGTAATGAGTATATAGCTATGAATGGGAGTAAATGTGAGAGAATAAATCCGAGAATAATTAAGAAATCTGAAAAACAAGTGTTGCGAAAAATAGGATGAATTTAATTTATGAATGTTGGAAACATTTCGGGTTTCTTTACACCTTCATGCAGGATGGTATCTGTGGTTGAATGCTTTTTCGAGTCTGTGTCAGCGTCAATGACATCTATCGCGTGGTGTGGATCACCGACTTGTCTTCAAAAATTATAACGCTGAACATAAACAGTTACAGCACAAAAAAGATTTTTTACAAGATTGTTCATCTCCTGTCATCTATAAACATGCCATCAATTTTACTTCAACCCCATACATACATCATGATTAGTTTAAAGAGTGTTGCCGAATAATAGGAAATAATTTATTTTATCGATGTTTAAGCATTCGCGTTTTTTACACCTACATCAGGATGTATTATGGGGTGAAGAAATTGATGGATGTTTATAGATGACAGGCAGAATGAAAATTCTTTATAGAAATCTTTTTTTGTTGGTAATGTATTCTGTTCAGGCGTTATAATTTTTGGAAGACAAGTTCGTATCCACCACGCGAAGATGTGATTGACGCGTGACACGAACTGCGAAAGAAATGCTTACAAGAGTTACATCCTGATGGAAGGTTTAAAGGAACCGAAATGTGTTCAACATCGATAAAGTGAACTTCATCTATTTTCGCACACTTGTTTTTCAGAATTTCTTAATATTGTTGCGGATTTATGTTTTCGACACCACTTTACTCCCATCTATATATTATATATATATATCTATATATACTATATATATATATTATATTATATATATGTATAGAACCACACTTTCGATTTGGTACGAAACAGATCTGTCAGAGCAATTACATAACAAACATCATATGTTTTTTTCAAAATGTTCAAATCTTAATGACTGTTGCGCGGATTAATTTCCATCTATATACATATTATATATATATATATTATATATATATATATTATATTATTTATATTAATATATATATATACTAAAAGTTAAGAAGAAGGAAGAATTCCGACGGTGAATGAGTATAGATAAAAGGATATGAATACAACACAATACTGCCTTGTTAAAGTGAAAAGATGTTATATCATAATTCATAGGCTGATTAATTTTTTTGCAAAGCATCAATGTTTTTCGTTTGAAGCTCTATTATTTTCGTTCCGCTATTGATAAGTCCGCGAGTATAACAAGCTCTGAAGATGATTCTTTAAAATCGAAATAATTGTTCATGACTAATTAGCTATGAATATGATTATAAATGTTTTTACTTTAACAGCATACTTGTAATTATTTCCTATCCTTTTATATATACTAATATATATATACTATATGTCTGTATATATATATATATATATATATATATATATATATATATATGAAAAATAGTGGATTAATCCGACGTATGATAATTTAACTTTTTGAAAAACATATGATGTTTGTTATGTTAATTTGCTGACAGATCTGTTTGCGACCAAATCGATAAGTTGGTATTCATCAAAGGCGACATAAGACGGGAGAAAGATGTGTGTGTGTGTGTGTGTGTGTGTGTGTGTGGTGTATGTGTGTGTGTGTGTGTTAGAGAAACGAGAAAGCAGTAGTAAGATATATCATAAATGAAAGAGGAATTGAAGCCCAATGGAAGAAAAATAAAAGCATCTTGTATTCTAAATATTTCAAAAACTTTTCGAGAGAAAGTACACCATTTAAAAGTAACTTAGATCCTATTTGACCGTATCTTGATCTCATCTGATTTTCTAACATCCATGCAACTTGAATAAGCAAAATAAGAACAGTCGCATATCAAAACATAGTCCGATATTTTGTTTTGGTCTTATTAGGCAGCAACCTAACAATTTGCACCAATAGTAAGCATGTTCAATGAAAAAAAAACAACATGAAGGATAACGTTATCTAATCAGCAGATGTATAGCAAGTGTTTTCAAATTAACTATTGTGTTTGATTGTTGAAAAGCCTATGTTGAAGAAAAGATTGAAAATATTAGGTGGAAACGTTTGCCCCACACCCCTTATTTCATTGCAGAAAGAAGGTTCTTAGTATGGATATAGTCCACGACACATCTATCAATCTATCATCTATCTACTTGGCTCTCTCTCTCTCTCTCTTTTCTATTCTCTCTCTTCTCTCTCTATCTTTCCCTGCTCTCTCTCTCTGTGTCATTTCCCATGACTTTGAACATTACACTACGCGCTTCCTTAATAAGGGAATGGTATATAGGTCTAAGGTCGATTGTGTATGTGTGTTGAATATGGG
Organism: Doryteuthis pealeii; assembly: GCA_023376005.1. NCBI lineage: Eukaryota > Metazoa > Mollusca > Cephalopoda > Myopsida > Loliginidae > Doryteuthis > Doryteuthis pealeii. The sequence continues at coordinate 2,132,539 of CM042157.1, forward strand.
CTGTTCTCTCTCCTCTCTTCTGCTCTCTTCTTCTCTCTCTCTCTCTCATTCTTCGCCCTTTCTCTTCTCCTTCTCTCTCTCCTCCCCTCTCTTCTCTCTCTCTCTCTCTCTCTCTGTATGTGTGATGTGCGTGTGTGTGTGTGGTGTGGTTGACAGTGGATAAAGCTATATTATTGGTAATATTACAGTCAGGTAACGTAGGATCTGTCTATTTCTTTTATCCCTACCTCCTCCCCTCTTCTCTCTCTCTCTCTCTCTCTGCTCTTTCTTTTTCTTTTTTTCTTTCCTTGTTGTTTATTGGCTGTTGTTGTTTTTGCTCTCCCCCTTCCCCCTCTCTCTTCTCTTCTTCTATTATCTATCTATTATGCTAAGTATCTATTCTTCTTGTGATTGATTGTGGATAAAGCTGTTTTATTTTGGTAATATTGCAAGTCAGTAGGTAGATTATGTGACTTGTTAAACTAATGGTTAAATATATATTACTTATATCTACTATTAGAGAAGTAGTGTAAAACTTTGTTAAGGATAATTTAAATCCTACTTACACGTTTTTGGAAAAATGGATGTGAGTGGATAGGTGCTCACCTGAAGATAATTGAGAACTTGGCTCTAGAATTGGAACATCAGTTATATGACTAAAAAAGTTATAGAAGCTAGAAAAAATAACTTTGAAATTTGATCGAGTTCGTATCAAGGAGCTGAACATGACGATGAGTAAAAGGGAAATAGAAAAAAGGAACTTTGATGTGCTTATGTTTCCATCTCCTTAAGGGTTAGATTCACGAGCCGGTCTATATGTGTAAAGAAATGAAAAAATCCTAACTAGAAATAATGAAGTAGTGTACACACACATGTCCTTAATATGTATTCTTCCCACAAAAGATGCCTCACGCCTGTCGTCTTGGGCACGTTAGAATGGCACCGACTGCACTCTGCAAGGGGTAAGACTCCCACCAATTAGGATGCCGTTGCACGCCACTGGATGTATGGCGCCGGTGGGTGCGACCCGTGATGCTTAAGGATGGAGACCAGTGGATGAGCAGTTCAATGACATGCAATACTCCACTTTGGCCCTAATCTTGGCTAGACGGCGGTCGCAGATATAGGCCCCCTACCGCCGATCGAATCGGTTGGTTCGGCACGTCAAGCCGTACACCTAATGATCTTTCCAAACCTATTGCCTTATAAAGCAAGGGTTCGGGGAGGGTTAACCGTTGTTTTTATCATATTGGGTGCTAGAGGCGGTGGCTGAGGGATCTCATGTCCTGGGGGAATGACGTTTAAACTCCTATCTGATGGTGAGGTTCCAGTTT
>CM042157.1:2138951-2181451 GCA_023376005.1 Doryteuthis pealeii
TGTCACATCTAAGCTGCGCTTAGTAAATAATTACGTAATTTATGAGGAAGTGTGTCCCGGTCTCCTGCCTCAGAAATTGCTACCCAGTGACTATTAAAATAACGTCCCCAGCTATGTGGTCTCGGCGGTGTTACTTGAAAGAAAACAACCAACTTAGGGCGTTAAATGTATTTTAGAGGGGGTGGGCTTCTCTTTATGAACAAATGGAGATGGGTGGATAGATATATATAAACAAAGTAAAAAATGAACAAATTGAAGTAGATAGATAGATAGATAGATATCCATCTTCATATCTAAACAAGAATAACGAGAAATTTCTATAAATAAACAAGAATTACGACACATTTCTATAAATAAATTTCTAAACAAATTACGATAGATAAATAAGAATTACGACAAAAATACGTTTAACGTCCTAAGTTGGTTGTTTTCTTTCAAGTAACATAACCGCGACGACATAGCTGGGAACGTTATTTTAATAGTCACCGGGTAGCAATTTCTGAGGCAGGAGACTGGGACGCACTTCCTCATAAATTACCCATTACCTATACTTCTAGCCTTGTGCCAAACTACAGTATATTTAGACTATTATTGAGTATTGAGTTCGACTTTCATTTATTGTTATATAATCGTGGCCTTGTGCCAAATCTACAACCAGCTTATTAAATAATTATTTAAAATGCATTTGAACAAGAACATTACAATCTAATAATTCATCATTTATTGGGCATAAAATATAGAAAAAAACATGCAAAAAAAAAAAAACGGCAGAACTCTTTAAACAAATATTGTGATGTTCTTTTTTCGAAATATATTTCATTATAAATCACAGTTTAAAAAGCTACTCATATATTCAAGTGAGAGAGAAAAAAACATATAAAACAAAATAAAAACCTGCATATTTTATTAACGTTAAGTTTGTTTCGTTTGCATTTAATACGAGCGAAATTCTCTTTTCGCTTTGATTGACGCGTAATATTTCCATCACAAGTTCACACTTTAACAATTCAAAAGAATACATTTTTAATTTCTTGGCGCGCTTTTTTCTTTCTTTGATTATTTTCCTATGACTTTGAATTTGATCACTACATCATTTCCCATGTCAAATGAGTTTAGAATATTAAAGAAAGTGTTGAGAATTTTTTCAGTACATATATAAAACGAATAAATAAATAAATGAAATAATTTTTTCTCTTCGATTTGAGGCGTTTTTGTTAAAATTTATACGGAAATTCATAGAAGTAGTTTTATTCAGAAACTGACAGGAATTTTGTTCATAGAATATTTTTTTAAGTTTTATCTTTTTTAAAAGACTGAGGAGGAATTTATTTTTTGTATTTTTCTTCTGAAACTTTCCCAAGATTGGAAATGTCTCAAGCCTTTAGAAATCATTACTAGTGCATGGTAAAAAAGAAGAGAATACTTCATTTAAATGAAATATTAACGTTTGTTAACAGTATGTGTTAAATATCGGATGTACTTTACTTTTTCAAACGAATGTACTTTTCTGGAATAATTAGTTCATTAAAGATATAATTTATATTTTAAATATTTCAAACAAGTATTTAAGAATACTGGTTGAAAAAGAATAAGACGCTAAAGCAAATTATTTTTAGGATACATGACAAGATTCTTTACGTATGGAATGGTATTCTCTCTCTCTCTCTCTCTCTCTCTCTCTCCCCTCTCTCTTTTACTACTCCCATTTCAGTTCTGTCGACGAGGCTTAGAATATGCTAAATGTATCCTCTGCAGATGGATATTCCCACACCCCAAAATGGTGTATGGCACTAAACTGCACCCAATAGTGAAGATCTTTTCATGACAAGATCATTTACGTATTGAATGGTATTTAATACCCCCTCTCTCTCTCTCTCTCTCTCTCTTACTGTCTCTCTTTCTCTTCTCTCTCTCTCCTCTCTCTCTCCTCTCGCTCTCCCCCTTCCTCTCTCTTTTACGACATTCTATTTCAGTTCTGTCGACGAGGCTTAGAATATGCCTCGTATGACACTAAACTGCATCCAGTAGTGGAGATCTACTTCTAGATTGCTGAGGAATGTGAAGTCATCTCTTTTTGCCGTGACTTTTAGGTTCAGTCTCGTCCGAAATTAGAGTCCTAGTTAAATCCCATCCCGCGGTCGCATAGATATGTTTGAAAATGATTTATATTCGATAGAAATACGTGAAGCCCTGAAACAATGAAAATTTCGAAATGGGAATAGTTACCATATAATTGTTTCTTTATAATCTATTTCCATGCTGGATTCGACAAATTCCTTTTTTATTTTCTTTAATGTAATAACATATTTGACATCAATTCAAAAACACAATTGGAAATAGTCAGAAATAATTTTGATTTGCACTTGAAAGAATTTAAGCGAAAAACACCGATTTACCAAAAAATCAACTTATAATTGGATTTAATTAGACATTTTTGATACGTATTTAATGCAAGTTGAATTTCACATTAAAGAAGTTGAAATTTTACATTTCAGAGAAAAATAACCAAATAACTCAGTGAACGAACAAAACGCGATGAGAAGAATAAGTTTAACCTTTTATTTTCGTCTTTTAATGGGTTTTCTTTTTTTTTCCTTATAATTAATTTTATAAGCGAGGGATTCCTCGCATAATATCGATGTTATAAATTGGTAGCCATGGTGTAATGGTTAGAGTCGTAGGAAATGGACTTGTTGAAGTGAGTTCAAATCCTGGACGAAGCTACAGTTCCTATAGCACTAATACCCTTATTATTATTATTATTATTATTATATGAGTTTTTCACACAAGCGTTAGTTCCCCCCAGTCTTTTTCCAAGCTTTTTGGAACCATTCCAAGTGCACCAACTACAATTAGTATCACTTTCACCTTTATATTGTACAGCTTTTTTAATTCTCCGGTCAGGTCCACCTATTTGTCTATCTTTTCATTTTCCTTCATCTTCACCTTCTGGAACTGCAAAGTCTACCAGTTGACAAGTTCTCTTTATTATTATTATTATTATTATTATTATTATTATTATTATTATTATTGTTTTTGTTGTTGTTGTTGTTGTTGTTGTATGAAATAATCTCATATGTGATTTATTTATAATTCTCTATTTTATCAACTACAGACCGGAATATGGACACGGAAAAATTACAAAATTGCTAAACTATTGAAGTAGATAACATGCGGAGATGTTTAAAAAAAAGAAATTGAAATGATAGCTGAAATACAGAGTTATCTATAATTGTGTATTATTTTTTTTTTTAAGAAAAAAATTGTCATTTTATTTGAGCTGTCAAAAACGGTTGTCTAATGCTGAATTGTATATGAACCAGTTTTTATCTATTAACAATATTCGCATTTTTTTCTTTACGCTTTTTTACACCACTTGCTTTTCTTTTTCATCTTATAAATTTATATTAACGTATTCATTATTAAGATGAAGGAAAGCGAAGAAATTGACAGATACTTGGACTTTGCTAGAGAATTGAAAAGTGGGAATATGAGGATGAAAGTAATACCAATTGTAATTGGAGCACTTGGAACGGAGCTAAAATGCTTGGAAACACTGAAAGAACTGGACACCAGAGGAAGATGTGAAACAATCCAGACTAATGCATTGTTGCAATCAGCTAGAATACTCAGAAGAGTCCTGGAGACTTATTGTCACTCAGACTCCAGTGAATACCATCAGCTAACGCTGGTGTGAAAACTCACAAGCAGGGAAATAATAATAATAATAATAATAATATAATAATAATAATAATAATGAATAATAATATAATAATAATAATAATAATAATAATAATAATGATGATATAATAATAATAATAATAATAATAATAATAATAATGATGAGGATGATAATAATAATAATAATAATAATAATAAAATAATAATGATAGGATGATAATAATATAATAATAATAATAATAATAATAATAATAATAATAATAATATTTGCACATAATCAATCGAATAATTTCAGTACTAAATGTAGACTGAAAGACAACTTCCAGTTTAATGGTTTAAAAGAATTACGAAATTTACATTTTACACAAAAAGACACATTAAAACGTATTAATATTTATAGTTTCAATCGTCAACTGATTGTTATATATATTTTTTTTAAATAAGAAAATACTTTGTAATCATTTTCGTCTGTTTTTTTGTTTTTTTTTTGTTTTTTTTTTGGCTTGAGATCCGATATTTAATATTGTCATCACCGAAAAGTGAAGGAATTACTAACGAAAATCGACATCAGAATTCAGTCTCCGACGGTTTTTAGGGAAATGAACAAAATGAAGTCTGTTTTCAAAGAAATAAAATATCATCTTCAAATTGTAAAAAATAATAAGCAATTATTGGAATATTAAATGCTAAAATGTATAATTTTTATGTTATAGTTTTTAGATATATAGTTTTTTTTTTACGATAAAGCAAATTTAAAGGATTTTTCTTCATTTATTCATTATATTGCTCTGTCCGTCCACATTCTGGTACTATGCACATCGAACTCTCACTACGGTTAACCTGCAACATTAAATGGAATAATTCTAATCACTATACAAACACACACACACACACACACACACATATATATATATATATATATATATATATATATGTTATATTTATATATTATAAATAAATATATCTATATATATATCAGCCATCCATAGAAGCGTATTTCGAAGTTTACTTTTCATCAGTGCGGCTCGACATTTTAACAGCTACCTCTAGCCGGGATCGAAATCCGACAGAATTGTTGTCTGCTAAGTTCCTTACCCTTGCGGCTATCAGCGTACCGTTAGTCTAGGGTGAACAATTAATTGCTACATACTTTACGGTGGTATGTTTTTACAATCACCAGAGAACTCTAAACTGTAAACAAGCGGGTCACGGCTAATACCAAACGGTGAAGTTACAATTAATGTCCCCCCACTGTGCTCAACCATGGGAGTGGGAAGCATATATGTCAGTCATCCACAGACACGTGTTCCGAATATATACAAGAATTGTCATTACAGTCTAACACAACACACACACACACACATATATATATATATATATATATATATATATATATATATATATATATATATATATATGTTGTGTTAAACTGTAATGACAATTCTTGTCGGACAAGTTTTTGTTCGATCCTTTATAATTTTCTGGCCATCTTTTCGGTGTCAGAGTGGAACTGGTGTAACAGTCCACCAAAGGTTTCATTACGAGCGCTTTCGGCAATACAATTTGCCATCATCAGGTAGGAAACTGATGTTATGTTCCGTGTCTCGTTTTTAAGGAGAACGAGTAGTAGCGTAGGAATTGGAAGTGGGAGGTAGTAATAATTGATTGGAGGAGGTTGTGGAAATTAGCAGTAGTTCGAAGGAACAATGCAGTAGTTATTTTTTGTGGGAGGGCGGCATACAATCAGTTTCCTACCTGATGATGGCAAACTGTATTGCTGCTCATAATGAAACCTTTGTGGACTGTTACGCCAGTTCCACCCTGACATCAAAAAGATGGCCAGAAAATTAGAAAGGATCAAACAAAAACTCGTCCGACAAAAAATGTCTGTACAGTTTAACACAACATGTTTAAAATAAAAAAATGTTGCCAAAATACACTTATTTTAATATATATATATATATATATATATATATATATACAGAGAGAGAGAGAGAGAGAGAGAGAGAGAGAGAGAGAGAGAGAGGAAAGAGAGAAAGAGAGAGAGAGAGAGAGAGAGAGAGAGGAAATAGAATGGCCTATAAATTAAACTAACATAAATAAAAGAAAATATTGAAATATTGAAAGGCCGTGGAAGATGGAGCATGAAAAAATTTTTAAAATATATATTTCAGAAAAAAGTTAATAACTGAGACGTTTCATCTTCAGGGGTTTTCTGAAAAGATCTACATTCAACCAATAGGAAATGTTGTCTGTTAAATCTTTATTGAATACTCGTTGAAACGGTTATATAAATTTGAGAAAAGTTTGATAGATGAGTTGAATGTGTATGTGAAATAAAATATATATTTTATGTTTTTGGGTCAGTCAGTTCGGGAACTTTTCAACACCACCACATAAAACTAGATCCCAAGCGTTAATGTCTTCCCATTCCATTCAGAAATAATTTCAATTTAGACATCTTCTTCTGTATATGTGTTGTATACTCTCTTTACTTCTATTAATCTTCTGCTCATCTTTGGTATCTTACGTTCTTCTTCTAGCGTCACTCTCTAGCGTCTTCTTCTAGTGTCTGGACTTCGTCTTGGGGACTTCGTGTCTGGTCTTCCATTGAGGATTTCTCTTTATCAGAAGCCCTGTGTCATTGGTAGTTTTTAGATAATAACCCAAGACTTCGATTTGCTTTAGATCACATTTTTTTCCGAAATCCACCACCAGACTAACTGCGCAGATTGAGTCGGCCTTGCGCTTAACACGACTTACCACTTTCGTGGTTTGGCCGATACTGACTAAACTTTCTTTCTAATCTAAACAGGAAGAGGGTCTTCTCCGCCGATTCTCACCGTATCCACCTGAAGGAGGATCAGGACTGAGATTAAGCCTTGTCACTCAATCCTTCAAGGCCGCCGGCTGCAACGTATAACAACCATTTTGGTTTCTACACTACTGTAAATAAGTGTTAGGTTACTAAAAATTATGTAACCTATGAAATAGATAATTACTTTTAGCTGAGATATTATTTCCACACATTGTTTTATGTTGATGGTTTTTATATTCTTTGATAAACATTAATAGTTTTGAATCAATAACACTTGTGATTTTCAAGTTTTCTTTCTTGAATTAAACTCATACAATATGTGACCATGAACCCTCTTCACATTTCATCTTGAATATTTTCATTTTCATTTATAACATTTGTATCCATAGTGATATTTTTGATAGAATTTATAGGATTATACAGATGGTATTCTTTTCATTTAATTCTTTTTCCCAGTTTATTTCGTTGTTACATTTAAAAGAACTAATTTCGTACTTAATTATTAAAGCTTATTTAAAGCCTTCGTTTCATCTTTACAAAACTATTTCTCATTCGTTCCTCGTAAATATGGATGAACAGTTGTGTATCTATTATCTGTGGCTATTATGAAAGATTTATCGTTTTATTTGTCATTGAAAACATTTTCTTGCATTTACATCAAGAAAAAATGAATATTTAATTTTGTTTTGCAAGTTTCCCTTCACTTATTTGACAACTTTAATTAAAGTCAATCTCCTTTTTAACTTGGGGACATTTCACAACTTTTAACATTCATTATTTTACATATGTAATTTTATCTCTTTTGCATTTTAATGCTTTCACGACAGTTCTATTAAAATCCTTTGACTCAAAATAGAGGATTATCAATTAAGAATATTAATTCCTCTATTTTAAGGATGAATATTAGGATTGGAAGTATTTACCATTCCAACCAATGAAGCTCTTTGCAAAAACTTCAAGAAAAGAATATTTGAATATAACCAATGGTTATAATTTTTCATTTCTGCTTGATTGAATTGACAAATGAAGCGTGTAGAAAATGCAAATATAGAATCAAGTTTAGAATTACAAATCATGCACCGCCCTGTCGGCTGGGGCGTTAGAATGCACCGACTGTACCTCTGGAGAGGGGTAAGACTCCCCCAATGGGGCCACCTGTTGGCCGTGGGTGGCGACCAGTGATGCTTAAGGATAGAGCCCATGTGGATGAGCAGTTCGTGACGTGCAATACTCCACTTTGGCCCTATCTTGGGCTAGACGGGCGGTCGGAGAGGCCCCCTCCGATCAATCGGCTGGTTATGTCAAGCCTTAGCACCTATATTATTTTCCCAACCCTATTGCCCTTATGGCAAGCCCCAACCCCTTTTTATCATATGGGTGCTAGAAGGCGGTGGCTGCGGGTCTACATGTCCTGGGAATGACGTTAAACTCTATCTGATGATGAGGTTCCAGTTTTGGAGGTTTCGGGAATGTGGAGCACCTCTTCATCACCATTGCTCCCTGGTCCACTCTGACCCGGAGTGGTAGTACCTGTTAGGGTCCCATCTATGGGTTAAATAGAAAAATGTATTTATAAAAAAATTGTATTATCCATTAAGAATTGATTCATTTCAAAACTTTATCGGCATTAAATGACCCAATGAGGTTGATATGCCGTAAAACAAAACAAAACAAACCAAAAAAACAAACAAATCATGCAAGTCTGATTCAACACATTGGCCCGTTCGGCGCAAACAATTTTACATGGGTGAGGCAAATGTTCCGCAATATTTTGGTACGAATTTCTTGCACAATTCCCAGTGGATCACCTCTCCCACCCAGTCGTGCCCAGATTTTACTCTTTTTGTGCATTTCATTGGGGTACTTGTTACAAGATTATGAAACCAGACTTAGCAAATATCTAGAAGTCTTATTTCAATTCTTGAATTTCAATTGTACCATTATGTACATTTATAATTCTGTCCTGATAATTCCTTTACGTGTTTCAAATTAATCAATTATCCACCGGTTATTTAGAAAAGGAAAAACGGAGTTGGGAACTAGAAAAGTAGTTTGCAACACGTACATCACATAATCAAAACAGTTTAAGGATACCCGTGTAGTTGGTAGAATAATGATAGTAAGTGCGCTAACATACTGAGCATTACTTCGTTCAGTGTGTAATTTGAAAGACGAATAGATGAACGTGCAACGTAGTGAAATTCGTAAACTTTGGATTTACAAGTTCTAACTAGGCCCCAATTCCACGGATGTAGCGAAAAAGATTTATTCACGAAAGATGTAGGTACAGTTTATCACAATATAGTAACCAAATGGTTCAAGACGTTTTGCTCGGGTTGCAATAACTTCGACAAACAAGAAAGTTCTGGTAGGGTTAAAACCTAGGATTCCAGGGCCATGCACAATAAAAGTTAATCCGACGAGTAGCCCTTAGAGAGTATCAGGGGAGTACAGTCTATTAAGGGTCGTTACCTTCACGAACTAAACAAAAGCATCACAAGCTGCTTAAATAGGCCTCACATAAGCTTAATATTGCAAAATTACTGCTGATAGAACGGATATCTCCGATGCGCTTTCTCTCTCTCTCTCTCTCTCTCTCTCTTCTCTCTCTCTCTCTCTCTCTCTCAATGTAAGTATTTGCTGGCCAGTCAACACTTCTGTGTTCATGTGTATGAATCCTCAGGAAACGTCCCTTGTGGTATCAATGAAAAAAATCTCTGTCTGTCATTTTTCATGAAAGATGTCTAATAGGAATCTGTTGCCCGATGAAATACACACACACTCACACACACACACACACACACACACACACATACAGACACACAGACACACAAAGATATATATATATATATATATATATATATATAATATATATATATTCTTGCACAATTCCCAGTGGATCACCTCTCCCACCCAGTCGTGCTCAGATTTTACTCTTTTTGTGCATTTCATTGGGGTACTTGTTACAAGATTATGAAACCAGACTTAGCAAATATCTAGAAGTCTTATTTCAATTCTTGAATTTCAATTGTACCATACGCAACGCTCTTCTAAGGAATGGAGCACTTTGTGACGGCCTTTACACACAAAGCGATGTGTGTATTAAAACAGTTAAAATCCCCTTCCCATTCTGTAAGTGAAGACAGCCTAATGGTTACGGTGCCGGACTGACACCCAACCGATCGGATTTCAATTCCGGCTGTAGGTAGCTTACAAAATGTCTAGCCACACTGAGGAAACTTAATAAGTCGAAACACGTGTCTGTGGATGACCCTATATATATATATATATATATATATATATATATATAGCAATGTGTATGGTTGGCACTAACACACTTGAAGATGCAGTAGTTAGCCAACATACATTATTATTAGGAGATTGCTCACTATCTGTGATAGAGCGTTAATATATATATATATATATATATATATATATATATATATATATATAGTATGTATTTATTTGTAGGGAAAAAGTCTGCTATCATTGGCTTGATGCTATCCAAACTTATACAATTAAGTTTGGATAGCCCGAAACCAATGGTAGCGGACTTGTTTTCATACAAATATATATATATATATATATATATATATATATATATATATATATATATATATATATATATATATATGTACGTATTATTAATAAGCTATTAGATATAGCATTTGTGAGAATGGTTTAATGAACATCTTTGTTGTTTTGAGCACACCATTTTGATCGATATGTTTTCCGTTCATCTTTTGTTATCTGAATTCTAAGCGGAACCATTGCTATTATTCTTGGAGTCATTAAGACAATCGTCTACATCTTTTATGATAAGTGCTATTATTACTGTCATAATTATTTTTAAACTTTGATGTCTCAAAAACCACATTTCGTCCGGTAAGAGTCCCGACCTTTCCTAGCTTTGTGTCGGATTTTATTATCTTGAAGAAGAGTTAAACGAGGACTGTTTTATTTTTGTAATTATTATTTGTCTATGTTTTGGGGTTCTATGCCTTTTATCCTGCAATGTTTGCTTATATAATTCAGGCGAGGAAATTGAGAGAATAGAATCAGTGAGAATTCTTTTTGAACTTTCAATCAGGATAGTTCCGCGTTCTATATGAATATTCCTATATCTGCGTCATTGGGAACGAAATATGATAATAATTTCCGAGATATTTAGATATAAAACACGGAGATATGTGGAATGGCTAAAAGAACTAAAGTGTTATACAAGGTGTGTCCTGAAAGTATCGAGATTGAAGCTGTATTTACCAAGATAGAAATGAGCAATGAATAAAAGGTTAATTTTTTACAGAATACAAGGTGTGTCAATAAGTGCCGAGTTTGAAGCTCTATTTACCAAGATAGAAATGAACAATAAATGGAATGTTGATATTCGTCTGAATACAAGGTGTGTCAAAAAGTATCGAGGTTGAAGCTGTATTTACCAAGATAGAAATGAGCAATGAATGAAACGTTAATTTTTTTACAGAATACAAGGTGTGTCAATAAGTGCCGAGTTTGAAGTTGTATTTACCAAGATAGAAATGAACAATAAATGGAATGTTGATATTCGTCAGAATACAAGGTGTGTCAAAAAGTATCGAGGTTGAAGCTGTATTTGCCAAGATAGAAATGAGCAATGAATGAAACGTTAATTTTTTTACAGAATACAAGGTGTGTCAATAAGTGCCGAGTTTGAAGGTGTATTTACCAAGATAGAAATGAACAATAAATGGAATGTTGATATTCGTCAGAATACAAGGTGTGTCAAAAAGTATCGAGGTTGAAGCTGTATTTACCAATATATAAATGAGCAATGAATGAAACGTTAATTTTTTTACAGAATACAAGGTGTGTCAATAAGTGCCGAGTTTGAAGGTGTATTTACCAAAATAGAAATGAACAATAAATGGAATGTTGATATTCGTCAGAATACAACGTGTGTCAAAAAGTATCGAGTTGAAGCTGTATTTACCAAGATAGAAATGAACAATGAATGGAACGTTAATTTTTTGAAGAATACAAGGTGTGTCAATAAGTGTCGTGTTTGAAGCTGTATTTACCAAAATAGAAATAAACAATAAATGGAACGTTAATATTCGTCAGAATACAAAGTGTGTCAAAAAGTGTCGAGGTTGAAGCTGTATTTACCAAGATAGAAATGAACAATGAATGGAACTTTAATTTTTTCAGAATACAAGGTGTGTCAAAATTACAAAAAATCTCGATACTTATTTGACACACCATGTATATATGTTTTCTTCTATTTAACGAACAGAGGGATTTTAGTTTATTTGTTCATCTTTCCGTAACCTCTGCTGAGATGAGAGTGTAGTAGATACCAAGAATCAAAGTGTCCCTCTCAGTATGTTTGCATATGTTAAGCATATATTATCTCGGCCGGCGAAAATCTGACAGAAAAATAGAAAATTAGAATACTCATCTTCTCTATTTTCTCTCTCATCCCTTCTGTCTCTCTATCTCTGTCTGTCTCTCTGTTTATATATATATATATATATATATATATATATATATATATATATATATATATATATATATATTTGTGTGGAATTCGTGGATAAGTCCACCAAAGTTCAAGTCCCGAGTACTTTCGGCACTTCGAAGTGCCATCGTCAGCGGTGATGTGTTCCAGTTTTTAAAAAGTGATATTAATGTGGAGGCTGGAAGGAGAAGAATTGATGAGAAAGGTGTTATAGGCATTTTAAAATGTGTATACTGCATTGGAAATTGATTTTGTTTAAGGAATATATATATATATATATATATATATATATATATATATATTATAATGGTATACACAGGAATAAACTTCTCGAGTTTCACCATAAGGATCTTCAGGGTTAAATTCACCGAATTAATCAAGATATTGGTTAATTACAGCCGATTGCATCAACTAACCATTGACCAATTTCACCTGTACGTCACCTTTTTTATATAAAATCACACACACACACACACATACACACACACAGACACAGGGCCGGTTTAACTCAGTCGGTAGTGTTCGGCTAGGAATCACAAGGTTATTGGTTCGATACCGACCCTCACCAACTCAGCGAATGAGTAGCACAGGGATCTGTGCGGTAAAGTGAAGAGCTGATGTTAGGTGTGGCGTTCCACCTCAGATGCTAAAATAAACTCCTTGGTCTAGCCCTAGTAGAAAGGGGATAGACTCCCTCGCTCTCTGGCTGATACCGACATTAGGCCGCCCCGACGACTTATATATATATATATATATATATATATTGAGAGAGAGAGAGAGAGAGAGAGAGAGAGAGAGAGAGAGATTAAGTAACGGTTTTAATTAGATAATTTTCCAAATAACTCTGCATATTCTAATATTAATTCATTATGTTTTTTTAATATCTGGAAGAGATGCATCACTATGTTTCTAGGGAGAAATATCAGGGTGATACCCTGTTGACTTGAGATATGGTGCACATATTCTATATTCTGATGTTATACGTGAATTATCCAAATATTTTAATAGGCAAAAAGAACTTACATAAAGATTAGAGTAACAGCAATAAAGAAGTCAATAACTCTATTCGCGATTGTTTTATTTATTATAAAAAAATCTTTATTTTTGATAGGGTATAAGTAATTTATTATGCATCACATAGAAATATTCACTTAATATTCAAAGAAAAAAAAGTTAATTCACAGAAAAAAATATGTGCATTTTGTCTGCATCATTAAAAATAACTATCTTGTATATTCCCCAAAACTATAGAAATAAATACCCACTTGTTTAAATACTAATTTTTAGCAAACTATCTATTAATAACGGAGATTCGCTTCCGGTTTTTGTCTGTAACAAAAACAACGTCACTGCTTACGTCACACTGCCTAAAATCGTCATAAATAGAATACACTCAAAATTTGAGCATGCAATGTTAGACAGTCCTCATTGGTTTTTTAAAACAAGTTTTAATAAATACATACCTGGTATTATCTATATATATATAGTTTTTATTTTATTTTAATATATATTTAAAGTTATCAGAACTAAGTTTCCATTTCAATTTTTTAAAATTTTTTACTCCTTTAATAAATTTATTTTATATTTTACTCCTTTAATAAATTTGATGATTTTACTTTACTTATGATACAAACTTTCTGATATTAAATTTTCAACTCCCATCCCCTCAGACGATATTCATTTTACGTCGCCCAGGGGGCGTTTTTTTATTTTGCTTGTTTATTTAACATACATGTCTTGTAAGAAGTATGATGGCTTCTAAAGTTAAATACCTGTGTTAATTGCCCTCAAATGAGCAGAATGTGACACATGTTCAATTTTTCAGCGTAATTTAACAGATTTGAATTCAGAGATTCCTTTCTTCTACAGCGATTGCCAAACCAAGATTAAAGAGCCAAGTCAATCCAACTGTTTAACCCTTGATAGAGGGAGCATAATTATCTACATATCTTTTTCAAAGTTAAATTCCTGTATGAATTCATTTGTTGTATCTATAAACGTTATAAAATCTATAATGATCAGGATTTGCTTTCGAAGGGAAATATATTTGTTTTAGGATTTACACATACAAGGTGTGTCAAAAAAGTATCAAGATTTTTTGTACTTTTTAACACACCTTGTATTATGAAAAAAATATAACGTTCTATTCATTCTCGATTTCTTTCTTGGTAAATAAAGATTTAAAGTTGGTATTTTTTTACATACATTGTAATCTGAAAAATATTAATGAATGGAACCTTATTTTTTTTTCAGAATACAAAGTGTGTCATAAAGTACAAAAAACCTTGATACTTTTTTGACCCACCTTGTATAAATACGAAATTAGCATCATCTACACATAAATGTTTTAACAAGATGTAACTGAAAATGTGTAGAGCAAAATGCTAGGCCAATATGAGAAATCTTTCAATAAATCAATCTTACGATACATAGAGTTATTCATACAATGCAATCTTTTTCCAATTCAATGAATATGAAATAGCAATTCGAGTCAAGATATCCACAAGAAGAATAACCATTGTAGCTCGGAGGTTGCTCATCAAAATCATCTTACAGATTTAAACATACAAGAAAGAAGAATTTCACGTCTTAATTGTAAACAAATATTTACGAATATGGCTGCGCAAAGAAAACCCTCACAAATAGAGAATGTGTCAGGGGTGTTTTCAATGAAGGAAATACTCTTGAATAACAATAAGGCAAACAAAGAACAGGTGGCATATACAGGGTCAGGCAAAATGATCTGACACATTTGTAGCTTTAATAAAATGCAAATGAAGTAAAGAAACAATGATCTGACACATTTGTAGGTTAAATAAAAGGTAAATAAAGTAAAGAAACAAAAAGGTGTTTTTATTTTCGAAAAGTACATATAATGCCAATTTTTTTCATATAATGCCATTTTGTTTTGTTTCTTTATAATGCCATTGTTTTTCGTTTCTTTTTCAGTTGCTGCCATGAATTGGACTGGTGAGCATCGCGCTTTCATTGTGGAAACGTTTATCAACATCATTTTGTATGGATGCATTTGAAGATCATTGTGAAGAATGTGTCAGATCATTTTGCCTGACCCTGTATATGTGAAGAATAGAGGAATTTTGTTTTCTTTCTATGAACGATTTCATTCAACACACAATAACTAATGCAGGTGTAAAGATTCCCATCTGTAATAATCAAGAACGTAATTTTACTGAAAGGATTCATCTGAAAACAATGTATACAGATGACAAGGAGTATCGTTGTGATGAATGCAAAACTATTTAAGTAGACATATAAGGACCTTCATAAATCTGTGATAAACATTCTGATGACTGGGTTATAATACAAAAGGACCCGCATCACAGATATGCATTGTAAGAAAATGATATTCTTTCAGATCTACATTCATTGATTACAAAAGTATCTACTGTGAAATTAATTAATGCTATAATGTATCAGGTCAGACCGCAATTCATTTTGTATAAACCTTTTTATATCAATCTAATATTGATCTAATTTTTCTATGTTATTCTAAAGCGCTAAGATGGTACATTGTAGCGACACCAGATTGCACTGTGCAGTTAGTTTTCAATCCAATTCGCAACTAAAATTCGATTTCTCTATCATTGAACATCATCTCACGAATAGTGTTTGCTTATTTTGATATCAACGGCTACGTGTTCTATAAATTTTTGCCGGTAAGTTTTATAAGTTTATAACGTAATAAGCTCAATAGCTTAAACATTAGTGAATATACTACGTTAAGTAATGTGATTAAATAATTTTGTAATTAAAATCAAAAAAGAAACTGATATTAATATTGAAATAAAAGAAATAAAAAGATTGCTAATAGCTTCAAACAGTAAAGCTATCTTTAACATTATTATTATTCTTTATTTTGGTCTTTTCCTCTTGGATCATTTTTTTTTCAGTTTTGAATTGAAAGGATAAGAAAATGTTTTAAAAGTCCATCCGCAATTTCTTAATTGTTATTATCTATCACTTGCAAAAAACAAAAAACAAAACAAAAACAAAAAAACTTCAACCAACTTAGGGCATTTTTGCCGAAAACCCAACCCCAACCCTAAACTCTAACCCCACCCCTAGTTAAAATTAACAGTTTTATTACAAAATGTCTGGGTTCTATTTTTTCTGGGTTAGAAAAAACAGAGCCCAAATTATTTATTTTCCCATTAAACTAACCCTAAACACCAACCCCAACCTCAAACCCAAACCCTTTGATGATTTTCCCAACCATATTGTCCTTATGGCAAGCCCCAACCCCTTTTTATCATATGGGTGCTAGAAGGCTGTGGCTGAGGGTCTCCATGTCCTGGGAATGACGTTAAACTCTATCTGATGGTGAGGTTCCAGTTTTGGAGGTTTGAGGGAATGTGGAGCACCCCTTCATCACCGTTGATCCCTGGTCCACTTTGACCCGGAGGGGTAGTACGTGTTAGGGTCCCATCTATTGGTTGAATAGAAAAAACATGAGTTTATAAGCAACATTGTATCATGCATTAAGAATTACTTTATTTCACAACTTTGTCGGCATTAAATAAGCCACCGAGGTTGATATGCCGTAAAACAAACCAAACCAAACCAAACGTAGGTACACATATAATTATGTAGCTTAATATTGTATAAATCATTTATTGTTAACATTACATATTTACTTTTTAACAAAATCTCATTTCTTATTAATGAATTTAATTCAAACGCATCTCTATTGATCATTACGTCAAACATCATACAGTGACAATTTCAAGTCAAATTTCAATTCCTAATGGACTGATTGGCTGTCGTATCACATAACTTTGAAATAATGAATATATTTCTAATTTATAGAACTATTTTGGATTTACTCAACAAAAGTTCCAAACGCGCGCTCAATCCCCCTCGACTTCGGTCGGGAGTCCAGTGAGCTTCGGTCACTGGACCGGTGAGTTGTGTTAAATTAATAGCGTCGATCTCAGGGGGCTATTCCCCCAGGCAACCTGCCCCCTTGACTTAAAGGGGCAGGGCTGGGTTTATTGCCCAGCGCCCGAGGCGCCCCTCTTGAGGGGAATGCCGAAGGGATCGACGCAATTTTTGTTCTTTCCCACCCATTAGCTTCGGCTTGTGGGTGGGCCCATGTTAAAACGAGGCCTTGTGCCCAGTCCATACCAGTGGGGTATGAGACAAATATCCTCAACAAAAGTTCCAAGGACGGTTTAGCTCAGTTGGTAGAGCGTCCGATAGGAACTACAAGATTCCGGGTTTGATAACGGCCCTCACCAACTCAGCATATGAGTAGCACAGGTATCTGCGCGGTAAAGTAATGAGCTGATTGTAGGTGTGGCGTTCCGCCTCAGATGCCAAAACAACCTCCTTGGTCTAACCCTAGTGAAAAGGGGATAGACTCCCTCGTTTGCTGGCTGATGCCGACTAGACCACTCTGATGATGATTGACGATTTACTATTTTTCATTACGCCAGGAAGATGAAGCAAACATTCTGAAATCAGATAAAAAAAACGTCAAATAATTTTGAATTAACAGTTTCCAATGACAAATCGCTTAATATTGACGAATTTATTCTCTATTGAGAGCTTGTTATAATTTTGTAAAATATTTCAGTTTGTGTATTAAGTTTTTGTAGATGTAGAGCATTTTGTAATATTATATGATATAATAAATAATATATTTCTTCAACAATTTTCTCACTTGTGGACTTCGGTAAACATTAAAATGTACAATGAATTCCATTTTATATTTTGCAACTGATTTGATTCTATTATTTCAGCTCGGGTTTCAAGGATTATTTGCTTTTTATAAAAATGTCGATTAAATAATATTACTCTAAGGAAAATCGTTTCTTTTTGCTTTTTTTTTTTCTTACAACGGAAAAAATATGAAGAAATTTTCATTTTCTACAATTGGAGAAACCGGAGAATTCAGGAAAGAGAAGAAATCAGAGGAAATTACAAAAGTTAATTTCAATAGAGACAGGGGATTTCTTGAAGGAATATTTGAAATCTTAAGGCAGAATACATTTACGCCTAACTATGAAAACTAGATAAATTCTCTCAGAGAAATTTAATTATTCCTAATAACACATGTATTTATCACTGATTTTCTTTTAATTTGCTTTTAAGTGAAATAAAGAAAAATGGATTTATAAATGTTTTAAATTCATAGTTATATTTTGATTGCTAATAATTCGATATCTCTCTAAGAAAATTCTATTTTCGTAATATACAACTTTGTAAATCCGCAAGGGGATCAAGTTTCATTCAAGATGATTTTTGTTGTCTGAATCAGAAATGAAAATTTACTCACGAGATTAATTTGGCAATTGAACAATTTTATAATTCGAATAAATCAATTAAATCTATTTCCTCGATTTAATTGTCTTTTTTCATTTTTATCATTTCACATATATTTTCTCCAACAATCCATTTGACACATCGTAATCATAAAAAATAAGACGAATCCACAAAAAACAAAAAAAGGAAAAAACAAAACGTGATCTTTTGTTTTCCTGGTCACTTTCCTGATTTAGGGATTAGTATGTTACATGTTGTTATTAAATGAAAACATTAAAATTAGAAATTTAAAAAATTAGTGAAATAGATCACTAATTAGGACTGAGCCTATTCTAGTCAAGCGGATTTAACAGGTTGGAACTCCTAGACTTTTTGCCTAACCAAGCTTAAAGAGCCCAGTCTGCCCTACTATTTACCCATATCGGGAGGGAGAGTAGTTAGATTCAGACCTTTCCCAAAGGTATTAGCGCTATGTGAAATGTAGCTTTTTCCAGCATTTGAACTGGGTCGACTAATCCATTTCTAACGGCTCTAATCATTACACCACGCACCTCCATATATTTTGTATCGACGTGAATAATCCGTGTTTGTGCTGAGCAGAAGAAAAGATGGTTAATGAATATTACAAATATATAGAGACGACCTCAGCACTTAATAACTTTGCTCTATACAGTCTTCTAACTGCGAATCTTTTTCTCTGAATGTTTGAGATGAGGCTTGATGATTAGTATTATCTGTGTTATTCGGACCATTGTCCCCATCTTCATTGTTATTTGAACAACTTTTCGGCCGATATGCCCTCCGGCCTTCTTCAGGTATTTCTTGGGTTAAGCTCAAAGTTCCGTGATGGCTCCCGATTACGACAAGAAAGTTCCCGAGTTCGAAAAGAAGGTTCCCGAGTCCGACAAGAAATACCTGAAGAAGGCTGGAGGGCATATCGGCCGAAACGTTGTACAAATAACAATGAAGATGGGGACAATAGTCCGAATAACGCAGATAATACATTTACCTGCACAACTGGCCGTAGACTTCAGTTAATTGGCGATGAATTTCAGTCGGTTTAATGTCTATTGCGTTCAAAAATCGAATAACTGTGGAAACCTCACACTTAGTGGTAGAGCCAATTGTGAGCTCCACCAGAAGCGACTGCCAAGCCAAGATTGAGCGAAATAGCGACACAAAAAGTTTTCCTGCATCCTCAGCGATTTAGATACCTTTCTTATGGGACTAGCTTCACGTTAAGGAAAACAGTCTCACTAGGACAATGACGCTGCAGTTATTTTGAATTACTTTTCTTGGGATCTTACACACGTATCAAAGCATGTGTGGGCAAAATTGGCCAATTTCGTGTACAAATAAAATGCCAAATTAATATGTTTTTCTGATAGAGCTTGATGAGGAGTATCACATAGTAAAAGATGGTTGATGGTGCTTGAGAATTGGGGGAGATATGGGGCTTCAAAGGTGTCCCCAAAATGCTATTTTTCAGCCAAAAATTTGATGACAATGTACGTTATCGATTTTATTGTTTTTTCTCATGGATTCTAATGCCCTGAATTTACTGATGGTGAAAAAAAAATGCTCAATTCGGAGTTTTAGGTGACTTTTGAGGCCTGATGACCCCCCCCCCCGAGAATGGTGCCCCCGGTTTGAAAAGTTCAATTCCGGGATCAAAATCAGATATGTGGTTGCGTTTTGCATAATTTCATTCACAATTTATACTCACTCTTTCAAAGATGATTTTAAGTTGGAGGGAGGGAGAAAAACTAGAAGTATTAATGAGAAAAACGGGGACAATCGATGGACTATCACAACTGGAAGATATGATAATTAACAAAAGAAAAAAAAAATGAAACCCTACATAAAACTTGACGAATTTGTAAGCGCCTTTTCACGATTAATATGGCAGTCACACAGAACAGAAGCTCATTTAATGCCTTCTTAGAGCGGACTGATAAAAAAGAAACTACATAAGAATGTTGGTTACAAATGCACAGTAAGTCCCCTACGCAATGGTTATCAATTTGAATCAAAGCTCCACAATTGGGTCTTTATATATTCAGAATATCAGGTATATCAGATATATAAATATTTGCAAATTACATAAGTCATTTATATTCCATTTTTATTATATTTGAAGACAAATTATTCTATTTGAACTGACGAGATAATAATACAACCTTTTCCTCAGATTAGAAATCATGATTGAAAATCAATGTTGGTCTTGAATACAATTGAAAAAACTCACTTTATATTTGCAGCTCAAAATTCATGTTCAACTGAGTCATATTGAATTATAATAAGTATACATGGCAAATGTATTACAACAATGGAATATCAAGGAGTAATAACTAGTAATAAGGATTTTTTCTAAAAGTATGTCCGTGCTGTAAGACAGCTCACTTACTCTTCAGATCTGAGTCTTTGTGATTATTTACTGATCCCATCAAAATCCAGCTCGATGATTGCCATTCGGGAATTGTTGAGAACATGCAATAGGTTGTGACAAACTGACTGAAGGTTGTGCCATTTAAAGACTTCCAGAAATTGTTCCTATGAGTAAGAACATCTTTGTCGATGACTTGCTTCCCAACGGAACTATTTTCGAACGTGTTAATGTTGATTTGTAATTAAGTTGATAATGCACACACGTCACTTCATTTTTGTTGACATATCTTTTATAACTTACATTCAGTGTCAAAACTGTGAAGATTTATTGACAAAAAAAAGAAAGAACTAAAGATGAAAAAAATTGTGAAGGCGTGATGACTCGTTTTTGTCACGCAATACTTTATTTCCTTTTTCTTTTTTTTTTTCAAAGAAGAGTTCTGGGCGTTTAGAAACTGACAAACTTTTATAACATTCTGTTTTCTGTTTTTTTTTAAGTTTTTCTTCTCAGCAGGGATCTTTTTTGCTCACACTTTTCTGTAAAGAAAACAGAGGCTTGTTGTTTATATTCATTAAGACAAATAGTATTCTTTTAGATTTACTCTGGAAATAATTGACGAGAATTTAATTCAGCAGCACTGATACCACTGCGGCTTGGTAGAAATCTCCCTTCAACTTGTCGGCGAGGTCTGTTAACGAAGTAGTAATATCTCATCCACAGAAAGCGATGTTAACGCTCGCATAGGAAAAGCATGTTCCACTATAAACAGATTGGTGTTTGTATTCTGTAAGATCAATAGGGTTCTTTTAAATAATCGATGAGAATTTATGTTTGGAAATCATCATCATCATCATCATCATCGTTATCATCATCATCATTATCATCGTCATCATCATCATCAAGTTGCGCCAGCCACACGGATATCCATGACAATCTCTCGCCAACCATCTCTATCATTCATTAACCCCGGGAGGTCATCTGCACAGCATGCAGTATCTACACAAAGCTGGTATATGTAGGTCTTTGATGGAAGATCTGCACTAGCATTTCCATATGCTGGTTTCCACAGAAAGACGTCAGTTATGAGTTCATCCTTACTTCTCCAGCAAACAATAAACAGTCATATGGAAGTAGTCGAAGGAGTGGCCTAATGTCGGTATCAGCAAGACAGCGATGGAGTCTATCCCCTTTTCACTAGCGCTAGACCAAGGAGATTGTTTAAACATCTTAGATGAAACGCCACACTTACCACCAGCTCCTCACTTTACCGCACTGATCCCTGTGTTACTTATATGCTGAGTTGGACTGTATCGAGCCAGGAACCTTGCGATTCTTAGGCAAGTGCTCTACCGACTGAGAAAATATTACACGAACCAATTTGTATCTATTTGTACATTCAACTAAATTCCTGTTTAAATGTATATAAAGCCTGTCATAAATATCTATTATTTTACAGTTTCAGTAAATGATAAGTTTTTAAAAGGTTTATCCGTCGTAATATCAACTGTTTCTGGACTAAATCTGTGTTTCTTATGTTGCCCCGGGAATCATAAAATGGACTTTGGCGAAAACTTAAAAGATTTAAAACATAAATTGGAAAATAAATGTAAATCAAATTTAGATTTCTTAAATCCTTTACTGAATCTTTTAAATCCGAAAACTTTTCTAGATTTATGCAATGGGAAGCATCGGATGTTTTTTTCTCCTTTGTTTATTGTTTCGTTTATTTTGGAATTCACCATTTACAGCGTTTCCGATTTGATGCCTTCATGAATTATTTAAACTGTCCACGAACAGAGTGGGCAAAAGGAATTATTAATTAAAATCTTAAATTAGATTTTCACCGGAATTTAAAAATCTATTCTTGATTTTTGTCAGGATGCCATACACTTCCACCACCGTTTCTATAAAAAGCGATGGTTTCCTGGCGAATTCATTTCTTTATGTCTATTTAGTTGAATAAATTGTTTACAAGTTACAAGGAGAAAACTTTAATTCATTACATTATCAAATTTTTACTTAGTAGAATCCGTAATGAGATACATGGGTATTTCCTCCCACCATGTTTGCTATGAATAAACTCGGAAATATTTCTTTATTTCTACTAGCAAATGTATGCACCCTCCGGGTGCAAGTATTTAAGTTTTAATATAATAAAATATCATATTAAATTAGAAAGGCTAATGAAACTGAATAAGAATGTAGATAAAAAGATTTGGAACAGAGGGGGTATGATTGAAAAATAGAACAACTTTGAAACTATTCCATCGTTTTCCCTTACTCCCGTCTTTCATTGTTAAATTTTCCTAATTTAACTGTTTAGTTAAAATAGGAAGTAAAGAATAATATTAGTTATTTCTTCTTGTTAAGGGATTTCTATTAAGATTTATCTCCGAGATTTTTGCTCATATTTATTAAGAAAAAAAACAAACAATTAGAAATCAATAATACCAAGCGCATATTTAATAAAATTAAACTTTTAATATCAATATGCAAATTAGCTTTCCTGTTCACACTGTAACCCACTATTTTGTTGCATATATAAATACAATTGCATGTTATTAGAATGTAGATAAAGTCAAAAGTATTAATAAGGTATAACAATTTTATCAATAACTGAGGTTTAAATAAAAATAAATTCATGGTGAATGTGACGTCAATAACTAAGGGAATTGTGACTTGAGTAGTGATTTAGTTTCGGCTTCAGACAGACAAACACACAATAATAAGATATACATTATAATAAGATATACAAAAATATCCACGAGATTCCCCCCCCCCCCCCAAAAAAAATAGTATTAAAGACATTTCTTTGAACTCATTTAAAGAACTGAATAAGAAATACTAGATAAAAATGCATTAAATTGCTCTTGGTTTGGTTTGGTTGGTTGGGTTTTACGGCATGTCAACCCCTTGAGTTATTTTATGCCGAATACTTCTATTGGTAAAAAAAATGTTTAATGCTAACAAAGTTTTGAAATAATTTCATTTTTAATGGATAATACAATTTTGTTTATAAACTCATGTTTTCTATTTAACCCATAGATAGGACCCTAACAGGTACTACCACTCCGAGTCAGAGTTGACCAGGGAGCAATGGTGATGAAGGGGTGCTCCACATTCCCCAAACCTCCAAAACTGGAACCTCACCATCAGATAGAGTTTAACGTCATTCCCAGGACATGTAGACCCGCAGCCACCGCCTTCTAGCACCCATATGATAAAAAGGGTCGCCACCCACGGCAAACAGGTGGCTCCATTGGGGGAGTCTTACCCCCCTGCAGAGATGCAGTCGGTGCATTCTAACGCCTCAGCCGAAAGGGCGGTTAAATTGATTTTATCCATGTATTTAATTATTAATGGATTTGAAGTGAATTCGATTATGTTTATCAATATATGTGTAATGTTCCTTGTCTGGTCCAGGGTGATGTTTATATATATATATATATATATATATATATATATATTGTATTGATATATATCGATATATATGTATATACTTATGTCTGTGTACATATGTATATATTGGTATATATTACATATTTACATATTTTTACTTCATGTACATGTGTTCATTTTTATTTTAGTCAAATATTCTCTTGTTATTATTGTTTAAATTATTTCATTGAGGTTTTGTTTTCTTTTTCTTTTCCTTGCTTAGTTTGTTTGAAAGAAACGAGAAATTTCTGAATTAGATTGTTTTCTTAATAAAATAAAACATTATTGCATCTTTCTTTTGGTAAATTTAATATGCACATGTATACAGGTATATAATAATAATAATAATAATAATAATAATAATAATAATAATTTAAAAAATGAACAAATATCTGGAGCTTGCCAGAGAAGTGAAAAAATTATGGAATATGAAAGTGAAAGTAATACCAACTGAGGTTGGTGCACTTGGAACAGTCCTAAAAGGATTGGAAAAGGGTCTGGAAAGTTTGGGAATCAAAGGAAGGACTGAAACCATTCAGAACACTGCACTGCTGCAATCTGCCAGAATACTCAGAAGAGTCCTGGAGACCTGAGGAGACTTGCTGTCACTCAGACTCCAGTGAAAGACCATCAGCTAATGCTGATGTGAGAACTCAAAAGGAGTAAATAATAATAATGATAGTAGTAGTAGTAGTAGTAATAATAATAATAATAATAATAATAATAATAATAATAATAATAATAATAATGAAACCATTATTTTGAATTTCTTAACGGAACGAGGACAATCTCACCAACTTGATTAAATAAATGCTTCTGTTTGAAGTTCCGTTGAATTTCTTTTATATTTGTTCCAAATTTTAGATACAGCTAATAGGTAACGCGCAATGTTTTACACCAAACTCCACTTCTTGAATGAATTTTGGATCCTTTCAATTGCCAGTTGTTTGATTGGAACAATATGTTCTTTCCTTTACGAATGTCTTTCAAATTTTAAAGGTCTGCAATAACTGCCTTTTAACTGTGGGGATTAAAATAAAAATTAAAACAAAAATCAACTCCCATCAACCTCTTTCCACACCACATGACCAATTTGCATATTTAGGTTTCCAATGATATTTGTTTTAGGAATGAAATTTATTATATCATTTCTTATTTTTACATCTACATTAGGTTATTCTATTATATTTTCCTCGGCATTTATTCGAAAGAGATGATGCCATTCATTCAATTAATTGGATCTTAATTTTTTTGGAAAAATTTGATCAAGACAGAATTTAAAACAAATAAATATTTTGCTTCTTAGTTTGCTAAAAAGCCAAATGAACATCATCTAATTCTTCTAATTCCATAGTTTTTGCTAAGTTTAATATTATAATTACCTCGGCATGGATTGAAAAAAAAGATACTATTAATTTAATTAATTGGGTCTATATCTAATTAACTGGGTGTTTATCTAATTAATTGGATCTATATCTAATTAATTGGGTTTATATGTAATCAATTGGGTCTATATCTAATTAATTGGGTCTATATCTAATTAATAGGGTTTATTTTTAATTATTTGGGTATATATCTAATTCATTGGGCTTATATTTAATTATTTGGGTCTATATCTAATTAATTGGTTTTATATTTAATTAATTGGATATATATCTAATTAATACGGTTTATATGTAATCAATAGGGTCTATATCTAATTAATTGGGTCTATATCTAATTAATAGGGTTTATATTTAATTAATTGGGTTTATATTTAATTAATTGGGTTTATATTTAATTAATTAGGTCTATATCTAATTAATTGGGTTTATATTTAATTAATTGGGTTTATATTTAATTAATTGGGTATATATCTAATTAATTGGGTTTATATTTAATTAATTAGGTCTATATCTAATTAATTGGGTTTATGTTTAATTAATTGGGTTTATATTTAATTAATTGGGTATATATCTAATTCATTGGGTTTATATTTAATTAATTAGGTCTATATCTAATTCATTGGGTTTATATTAAATTAATTGGGTCTATATCTAATTAATTGGGTTTATATTTAAATAATTGGGTCTATATCTAATTAATTGGGTTTATATTTAAATAATTGGGTCTATATCTAATTAAGTGGGTCCATATCTAATTAATTGGGTCTATATGTTTAGCATTATTTAATGAAGATAGAATTTTAAACAAGTAGATGTTTTGCTTCTTATCTTTATTAGTTTATTTACTGCTAAAAAATAAATAAATAAATATCCCCTAAGTCTTCTAATTCCATAGTTTTTGCTACGGCTAATATCATATTTTTCTAACTTTTTATATCATATTCATTGATAGAAATATAAGATTAAGAGAAATGAAACTCTACGATATTTTTGTTAGATTTAAAAAAAAAAAAATTTATATTCTAATACCGTATGAAAATAACAACAACAATGTTTGAAAAGACGAATTTCAGGTTTCACGTAAATATTTTGCAAAAAGATTTCTATTTTTATCTTCAACTTTAACTATTTTGTTTCTCTGCTAAGAGTCAATAAAACAAATCAATAAAATATTTTCTTTTCTTTCAACGATTCGAGGAAGCATATCAATTCCTTTAAGAGAAACCATACCTGAAGACAACAATAAATTTAAAAGCAGTCTAATATGCAATAAAGGAAATTCAAGAGATTTTTAACTCACGTACGAAGAGAGAGAGAGAGAGAGAGAGAGAGAGAGAGAGAGAGAGAGAGAGAGAGAGAGAGAGAGAGAGAGAGAGAGATTCTGATACATATAATTCATATATATATATGTGTGTCTGTCTATGTAGGCGTGCATGTTATATATATATATATATAAATATATATATATGTATACATATACACACATATATATATGTGTATACATATACAAATATATATATGTATACATACGTAGACCTATATATATATATATATATATATATATATATACATACATGCATGCATACACATATTATAGAGAAGAGAAGAGTGAGGGGGAGAGAGATAGAGAGAGATGGAGAAGGAGAGAGAGTGAGGGAGGAGGGCGAAAGAGAAATTTAAAGAGAGAGAGACACAGAGAGAGAGAGAGAGAGAGAGAGAGAGAGAGAGAGAGAGAGAGAGAGAGAGAGAGTGTGTATGTGTATGTGTGTTAAATAGAAACCCTTATAAACCAGTGGCGGTGACGAGAAATAAGCAGGTCCTAAAGAGTATAACATTTTTGAAAATTACAAAAGTAAATAATTCAACATCTGACCTTGAATGCCTTTTCCCTACTTGGTAATAGACACAACACAATTCTATACAACATTTATTTTACTTTGCTTTGGATTCTATTAATACTTTTGAGTAATAAAACTAAAATTTTGGTCTAAATAATATTTTATAGAGATGAATACAATATGGGAACATATAATTAAAAAGGCTAGATTAGATTAAAAAAACAAAACTAAAAAAAAAGAAAAAAGAACGCAATATGAGTCAAGGTAAAAATCATACATAAGTAAAAAGGTAGATATTCTAGGTAAAACAAGGCATTCGCTTTATTAGTTCCCAAAATTCACAGATTTGTCCAACTCGACACATAGCGTAGTGGATAAAGGCGGTGGGTTAGGACAGTTCTAAGTAACAGTTATCCCCAGACTGCAGGTTACCTCCATGAATTGAATAAAAGGATCGGTTCAAAGTTCGGTGATGGCTCCCGATTATGACAAGAAGGTTCCCGAGTTCGAAAAGAAAGTTCCCGAGTTCGAAAAGAAGGTTCCCGAGTTCGAGAAGTCTCCCCTATCCAACAAGGAATACCTGAAGAAGGCCGGCTAATGCTGAGTAAGTAAGGATAAATTTATAAGCGACTTTCTAGTGTAGACATTTACTCATGGCCACACCCCTGTTAGCCAACCAGCACAATCATACAATAACCGGCTCTGTACGGAGACTGGATACCATATAGAGGACTTGTAAAGAACAATGCCCGATAGAGATGGATGAAAAGTGAAAGTCGGCGAAATCCGTGCTATCAGTACTAATTACTGATGATACCTGAGATATTTTCTTAAATGAAACAGATGTAATAGAATATTTAACAATCAAGTGTTTATTAACAGAAATCAGTCTGATATTTCAACGAAATAAAACAATTTAAAATGCTGATAACATTCAATTAATCGCTTCTCATGTCAATGGATTTACAGAAGAAGAATAAAAAAAAACGGAATGGAAATCTTATAGAATTGTAAAACAACGATATTTGTTTTTCATCAAATTTTAAATGTTTTTTCTCAAATTAATTTTCTATTGATAACAATTGATGTTGTATAAATTCTATATTTTTCTTTCTGTTTTCTGTTTATCTGCACCAGAGAAATTGTTCGCTGATATGACGATCAATTCTCCAGGGATAATATTTTCTGTGTCAATATAGGATTTCGCGTATTTTCTATAATGAGAGAACACTTTAATTAGGGAAATAATTTTTATATATCAAGTAAATATTTTGAAAGGATTTTCCTGTTTTGTACTCCCATGACGGCTGGGGATGTAGTTTGTACTTCTGTAGATGTATAAAATCTCCCATTAGAGCCACCTGTTTGCCATAGGGGAAGACCCGGGATACTTAAGGGTGGAATCCGGATACTTAAGCCCGTGATATGTAACACTCTACTTTGACTCTTACTGAACTAGACGAGCGGTTAGAGAGGACCCCTCCGATCAATCGGTTTGTCACGTCAAGCTCTAGAACATATATGATTGTCCCAACCCTCTTGCCCTTATAACAAGCCCAACCCTTATCTTATGTATGCTAGAAGGTGCTAGCTGAGAGACTTAGTGTTCTTCGTATGACGTTATACTGCATCTAGTTGTGAGGTTCTAGTTCTGGGGCTCTGGGAACCCTTCATCATCATTACTTCCAAATCCAATCTGACTCAGACTGGTAGTACCTGTTACGTTCCCGTCTATGGATCATAAATGAGTTTAAAATATGTGTTTAAAAATTGAGTTTATAAAGAAAATGAATACCTATAAAAAACCAATAAAACGGAACATCTACAGCATAATATAATCCAAGAGTTGACATGCACTAAAATCCAACCAACCAACCAACTAGTTTTGTATTGAGTTTTATTAGAAAGCCTTTATTGTCTAATCAATTACATATATGAGATTACAACTTTTGTCTGCCAAAGAATTTATTTTAATGACTGCTACATAGTGTTGTCAAAGTAGTATATAAGAAAGAGGAATAAAAGTCTCAGTCTTTGGGACTTGCAGGATTTCTTAATACCAATTTCATCCACAGTTAAACTTGTGTTGTATTAAACATCATACCTCAGACTAGTGCATACAATATCCTAATCTTACTTGTCTACACAGGCATTTCTAATTCCATACTAATAATTCCACTAACAACTAAGGAAGATTTCTCAAACATGTAAGTCTCTCATGAATTTTCAAATACATGTATGTACGATAAGGAAATTTCTACATACACAACTGCATTCACTCCTTTTGTATCATTTTTTAAAAATATTCCTCTTCACATAATCATCATAATTTTTTAATACAGTTTTCAATCTCAAAAACAACTTTTCTCTTCTAAGATATCTACGAAATGACACATGAAAACAGAACATTTAGAAATCTACGTTCCTGCAAGTGGAATTATCTATTCATATGAAACACAAATATGTGACAAAAAACCTGAAAATAAAGTGCGACTGGATTTTCGTATTTACTATTCTATAAAATTCTCAACTAATTTCATTCAGGACCCATTCATGTTAAAATATATTTCTCTAATCACTAACCCCATTCACTGTTTCCAATTTGTCATCATACATCACAATTAAACACTCTTCACTATGAAATAAAAACAAAATGACATATTCTATACATATATAAATTCAAGTTGTGTGTATGTATGTATGTGTGTGTATGTCCAGCGGAAACAACAAAAATAAAACAATTAACGGCAAAGGAAATAGATGTACACATTCACTATTACTAGATCTTGATTTTTGAGCAAAAATAATGAAGATTTGTTTCATCAAGATAATTAGAATATAAAATTCAAATAGTAACATCATATTTTTTTCCTTTAATATTTTTAATAAGACACACTACATTTTCATTTAAGAGTGTCTGTGCTCTACTAGGCCTGATCAACACAAGTTGTTTTTTTAGAGGGGGATTTTTGATGGGACATCCTCCTGATTTAATAATAATAGATCTGCAATACTAACTTTTTTGCTCCCACCTCTACCCAGGCGATGCCAAGTGGTCACTTTTAGTCTTATCAAATTGGAAATGATATCTGTCTGTAATCGAAAATACATCACCAACCACGTCACAATTCGCCTCGTTATTTACGTTATATTCTTAATGAGTATTCGCTAATTATTCTACAATCTTAATTAATATCTCATCTGTTAACAACGTCTCTATTAAAGTCATGTTCAGTTAGATTTGCCTCAAAACAGCTCGTGTTATCAATGCATTTAAAACCCTGCAATACATGTTATATATCACTAAAAAATAAAGTTTTGCATAGTGTAGATGATTTTCCCGCTGTTTTAAAAAACGGATTTAATAAATAATTACTTTTATTGATTACTATATTATTTTGAAAAGCATTAAATGTGTTATCTTTCTTTTTTAGAGAGATTGATTAAGATAAAATGAAAATGAGTGTAAACTTCTCTCTTATTTATATTAGTTATTCTTTCCAATTTGATATTACAGTAAAACTAAGATAGTTGCATCCAGAGGGCGTAGACGTATTGAAGATGATGATAATGGTGATGAGGCTTGGAAATAGAACAGAACCGCCAAAATATAAAACAAAAGAAAAAGCTGGTTAGTACGTAATCTATTGTTCCTAAGGAAAGAGCGTACATTGTCTTCTGATCTCTAATAAAGTCTATTCATTTCATCACAAAGGTGACATGCTCAATAAAGTGGTAGAAAATAGGAGGGTTAAGAAGCCATGCTTTCCAAGATGGAAGTAAAATAAATTGGAAGTAAGATGGGAAACTTCAAGAGGAAGTTAGTGGGTTTTGAATAGTGTCTTGATTAACCAGTTGAGCCTTTCGACTTGTATTTTATTCTTCCCAATAAATAACTATTGCAAATAAAAATACAATTCTGTTCATTTTTGTGCATAACAAGTTCCCCGATTTCATTGCAAAGGAGACATGGAGGCTTAAACTTGAGGAAAATATGATAAAACCTAAAGAAAAGCCAGAAAATAACTTCCATTAATAATAAAAATATTTTATAGAAGGAAAAAAAAAGAACATCCAAGCTATTCCGCCCCAAAAGAGTCCTATGTATTACGAGGGTGAGTAAAAAAAAGTATTGTCATTTTGTTTAGGACATGTATAATTACCAAAATAGTAACATGTATCTGTGGTATACTAAGAAACGGAAGCACCGTTTCTACCATTGTTTTGTTATAAAACGGAAGTACTGTTTCAGCCATCTTGTTGAGTTGCAAATAAAAGGCGGAAGTGATCACTTCTCGTAGTTAACGTCAACGGGACTACCATCTTATTATTTCGCTAAGCGCGTTACAACAGTATCATACATCAAAATGAAGCTGGTCACCGTTACCATGACACATCTAAAGATCAATATCCAAATAATGAAAATAGTGCAGTTTGCCTATTCACAAGGGTTATCATCACTTATCAAATGTAGAAAGTCTTTAGTATTTCTTCACATCCTCAATTATGGCTTTCGTTATCTTACTATGAGGAGGAATAAAAAAAGTAATGACATTTTGTTTAGGAGAGATAGAATTACCAACACAGGAACATGCATCATACATCAAAATGAAGATGGTCCTCTGTGGATTACATCCCTACTTCTCCACATAGTCACCATTTCTCTTAATAGCAATGTTCCACCTTCGAATGAGAGAATATATCCCTGCACCGTAAAATTATGTCGACTGTTTTTCAAGCCGCTTCTTCACTACAGATTTCACTTCCTCGTCACTGGCATAATGTTTGCCTTTCTATATCTTCTGTCGGTCCCATGAACCTGGGTTTGAGAAGCAAATATTATTACATTACTTCTTTTTTACTATAATTGCATTTTATTATTAATAGATTCACTATTGACATCGTCGTTATGATAAACTATAACACC
Organism: Doryteuthis pealeii; assembly: GCA_023376005.1. NCBI lineage: Eukaryota > Metazoa > Mollusca > Cephalopoda > Myopsida > Loliginidae > Doryteuthis > Doryteuthis pealeii. The sequence continues at coordinate 2,171,210 of CM042157.1, forward strand.
GATAAACTTTGGAAAGTTTCATTCTGCTTAGAATAATTGGTTCATTATTAAAAGTTTATAGAGTCAAGTATTCCCTAGAGAGTTCTCCAAAGGGGAGGTAATCATACAAAAGGGGAGGTAACTATCAATTCCTTATTATAATTTGTATTGTTATCAGTAAAATCCAGGAATAATGTTTGTTTAAAATCATAGTAGCCTTATTGAGAAGATTGTAATTTTGAAGTATCACTTTAAACTGAGCCTTAAATCCGTTGCAGCTGCTCGCAAAATGGAAATGAAACAGTATCTGGTTGTATAGCAAAATATTAGTTTAAAAGTTTAACCCTTCGAGTCCTGCTAACCTGGGCGTAGATTTACTCTTTGCCTATTGAACAGAGCTATGCTTTTCAAAGCAATAAGCTAAAATTAATAGCGGTATAATAGTGTACCAGGATCAAAGATTTATTGGTGTAGATTTTTCCTTTGAAATAAACATAATCAGAAGTGTGATCATCATTTGTCGTTTATAGTGCTTTAAATCATAAGGAGTGGGGATTATAAATCAATCACCACTGGAAATTATTCTTAAAAACTAGAATAATCGGAATGTACACATTTTTGTAGATCTTACTATAATGGAGATTCTGTGTTTATCTGTCTGTAACTGGAACTATTTCACCACTCAAGTCAAAATTCCCTTTGTTATTTACGTCACATTCTTCATGATTTTATTTTTAATAAACCTCAATTATTAATAAAAAATGTTTACATTATTAATACTGTTGACAATATCAACATATTAATAACATGCAATTGTATCCATATATACAACAAAATAGCGGTTTACAGTGTTAACGGGAAGGCTAATTTGCATATTGATATTCAAAATGTGATTTTGGTAAATATGTGCTTAGTATTATTGATGCCTAATTGTTTGGTTTTTATCTAAAGGAAATCCATTAACAAAAAGAAATAACTGTAAATTTATTCTTTACTTCGTATTTTAACTAAATAATTAAATTAAGAAAATTTAGCAATGAAAGACAGGATTGATGGTAGAGTAAGTTTCAGTAGTTCTATCGGAGTTCAACAGGTTTGAATTCAGAGTTTTCCTTCTCCTAGACCGGTTGCCTAACCAAGGTTAAAGAGCCCAGTCTTCCCTACTATTTATCCATAGCTGGAGAGAGAGAGTAGGATTCATACCTTTTCCAAGGGTATTAGCGCTAAGTGAAATGCAATTAGCACGTCCAGGATTTGAACTCGGGGCGACGAGTCCATTTCCCATGACGTTAACCATTAAACCACGCGCTTCCATACAAACTATTCCATAATAACTCATTTGATGAAGACGTTATTTCTTTAAATGTCATATTTAAGGCAAGAGAATATAATGAAAAACAAGAGATCAGAATCTTTTACGAAACGAAACCTTTATCATTTGACAGAGACCTGCCCTAATAATGACTTCATTGACACAGAAAAATATTCGCCTGATACAACGGGAAAATGTCAGGGTTTCCGAAAATTCCGACCCAGACGTCCAGAATGCTCACAAAGAAGAGGAAATCGACAACGACTCTAAAGAGACTTGTCTCTAATGGAGGAATTACTATTGGTTGGTTTAAAAGATAAAGAAGTAATCAAATACCAACAAAAAAGTGATCCAGTATCTACCGTATATTTAAAATTAATTTGTTCTTTAAAAAATTATATCTGTTAAAATATTTAAAACCTGAAAACCTATGAAATAGGAGAGGTGGTCGCTGTTAAGTGTTTAAATGCCATCCTTGGCCAGTTGAAAAGAGCTTAAAGTAAGTAAGTCCTGAGTTATGGAATCCATTGGTAAGCGGATAAGTCCTATCCTGCGTATTGTTAAAGGTCCAGTGATTTAATCATATGTCTGTCGTCCACGAAAGTCGCAGTAGTTATGAGTAGTACTGCCGATATAAGTATTGTATGAGCAGCAGAGTACAGCCAGTGATTGGCCAAGAGTATGATCACATGCTTATCGCCGAGTCTATAAATAAAAGCGGGAATCTAGCACACACCTTATATACCAAAATAAGAGGGCACCTCAATTGGTGTAATGGTTAGCAAGCTAGATTAGCAGACCATTGTTAGTGAGTTCGATTCTCACTGGGCGCCCCTTACATTCGGCCTTGTGCCATATCTAAGCGAAGCTTAGTAAATAACTATATACCAAAATAAGAGGGCACCTCAATTGGTGTAATGGTTAGCAAGCTAGATTAGCAGACCATTGTTAGTGAGTTCGATTCTCACTGGGCGCCCCACACTTCTGGCCTTGTGCCATATCTAAGCTAAGCTTAGTAAATAACTATATACCAAAATAAGAGGGCACCTCATGTGGTGTAATGGTTAGCAAGCTTGATTCTCAAACCATTGTTAGTGAGTTCGATTCTCATTGGGCGCCCCACACTTCTGGCCTTGTGCCATATCTAAGCTAAGCTTAGTAAATAACTATATACCAAAATAAGGGGCACCTAACTTGGTGTAATGGTTAGCAAGGTAGATTTGCAGACCATTGTTAGTGAGTTCGATTCTCACTGGGTGCCCCATACTTCTGGCCTTGTGCTATATCTAAGCAAAGCTTAGTTTTTAAAATGGCTCTCATTTGGTGTAATGGTTAGCAAGCTAGATTAGCAGACCATTGTTTGTGAGTTCGATTCTCACTGGGCGCCCCACACTTTTGGCCTTGTGCCATATCTAAGCAAAGCTTAGTAAATAACTATATACCAAAATAAGGGGCACCTAACTTGGTGTAATGGTTAGCAAGCTAGATTAGCAGACCATTGTTAGTGAGTTCGATTCTCACTGGGCGCCCCATACTTCTGGCCTTGTGCCATATCTAAGCTAAGCTTAGTAAATAACTATATACCAAAATAAGAGGGCACCTCACGTGGTGTAATGGTTAGCAAGCTCGCCTTGCAGACCATTGTTAGTGAGTTCGATTCTCATTGGGTGCCCCATACTTCTGGCCTTGTGCCATATCTAAGCTAAGCTTAGTAAATAACTATATACCAAAATAAGTCAACAGTCACTACTAGAATAGGTTCAGTCCGAATTAATGATCATCGTCTACACATTAAACATTTTTTGAAAAGAAATGTGTGAAGATAAACATATTTCTTTCTTTCTTTCTTTCTTTCTTTCTTTGACAGGATCAGATAATCTCTGTCACGTGATCGCGGGATTCTAGAAGTTTACAGAGTAGTTCAAAAATGGATTAATGAACAAATTTACTTTTGATGAACCCTAACGAAGTACGTTAAAGCAGCCTTTCCTTTTATTTGGTTATTTATTCCTATCCGTATTATTCAAAGCTTCCCTACGTTAACGAGATGCAATAAAAACAACAGCAGAAAACTTATAAATGAAAAAGAATGCGAGTCAAAGTTAATGATCAAATAATTTCCCCATTTCAAGAAAGCTACTTTAAACGGCGAGGGATTTAGAAACAATATTTTTCTCTTCAGAATATTTTATTTGTCGACGATTAGAAAATTATAAAAAAAAGATTGTTTTGATTTTTTTCCATAAGATATTAATCTTTTGAAAGATTTTATTTAATTGTAAATTCCTATTAATTTCAACGATTTCTTCTTTTGACTTTTCATGATAAGCAAATTACAACCACAGAATCAATTTTCACCACTTAATTTTATCTTTTCTTCTGAATGCATAAAGCAATTTTATCTTTTAAATCAGCTCAGTATTTAATTTTCTCTTGCAAGATTTTTACAAGTTAAATGCACGGAAAATGATTCTCTAAAGAGAGAAATTTAATGATTAATTTTGTTATTGTTTCGTTGCGAATATTTCACTCTTTCTCTTCTCTTACTTACATATTCATATTAGAGTTTCTTTTTGTTTCTAATCCAATATTCGAAAATTAAAAAAGAAAACGAAAATCAGACAGAGAATTCTTAAAGGAGACAGACGCAATAAAACATTCCATGAACAGATATTGAAAATATAAACGTTTACATGAACAGGTATTGGGAATAAATTCGATATTTTGGATTTAAATCACTTTGAATCTATCTTTTTATGTTATATTTTCTTTAAAGGGCTTCGGATTCATAGATGATAGAATGAAAGGAAATGTATTTTCTTAAAAGAAGTACAAGGACGAAAACTTCGACATGCATTATAAATATTATTAAACGTAATCTAAATAGAAAGTTTCTCAACAAATTATGCAACCCCTATAACATTTTCCAAACTTCATACTTCCCTCCATGAGTTTCTGATTCATGAGGTGCAATGGAGAAGTGTAATACTTTGAAATATGACTATTGTGCCAATTTGAATCTGACTATATGTGATTGTGTTTGCCCCCTCCCCCAGAAAAAGCTTACACTCATCAGTTTTGTGCGGACACTAGGTGCCGTCTAACTGAGTTAGAAAGAGCGATGATCAATAGTTACAAATGGTGTGAGAGAATCAAGGGAAGAGGTGTTGAGATGATGATGATTATGATGATGATAATGATGATGATCTCTGTTCACAGTCTCCCCCTGAGATCATAAAATGTCCTAAGGGTAGGTAATCTATTCCTGGTAGAGAATCTCTACCAAAAAATAATTGTTTGGTAAATACCATTTAATGTTTTATTGAATATGTAATATTATATGCAAACATAAATGTCAGGAAATTTGATCGCGAACAAAAATAAATAAAAATAACATTACATGAACAAATACCTAGTATCCATGGTTTCAAGTGCTTTTGGTGATGTCAACGAATTTAGCCATTCAAGTCATGCATCAATATTGACGCAAAAATACAGTAACTACATTAAAATATAACATTTTGTAAACCAAGAGAATGAAAACTCGATTAAATCGAACTTAACAGACCTAAATTCCACCATCATATGTCACCCCGCCGAAAGAAAAAAAAATACCAAAAATCAGGGAATTAACCGAATTTAATGACATTTTCAGGGTTGATATATTAATGAATAAATGATAAAATGCATCGATTATTTTATTTAAAAACTATTACATTTTTTCAACTCAGTTTAAGCCACGTATCTTTGAGAATTTATGTTACGCCCAAAATATACGTGGTTCAAATTTAGGTCCGTTGAGTTCGATTTAACTGAAAACTCCCAAGTATCTGAATTAAATTTAAATATGATTATTTTATTTTAACGTATATTAATCAACGGCCTCATTAAACGAAATAATTGAGGAAGTACGATTTTCAGCGAATGGTTTGTAAAATTTCATTAATAGAAGAAGTAGAAAAGCTCTAAATATTTAAATTCTATCAAAAACCGTTTCTATTTAATGTATACACCAAGATTATTTATGTTTATGTAATATTGGTAAAAATCAGTGAGAGAATAATTTGAATAACATTTATATATGTGTATATTTCATCATCATGTCGTGCATGCAGCACGGGTATCCATGACAATCTCTCGCCAACCTTCCCTATCATTCATTGCACCTGGGAGGTCCTCTGTGGAGCAGCCAGCATCTTCGCATAGCTGGTCAATGTAGGTCCTTGCTTGGCGCCCCACATTTGCATGTCAATGTGTTGGCTTCCACAGGAGAAGGTCACTTATGAGTTCATCCTCGCTTCTCCAGTAGTATCCTGCCTACCTTGTCCGTCTCACTCGGATAGTTTGTGAGATGGGGGACAGGTGACTGTACAGTACTCTGGAATTTTTGGTTCCAATTTAGTTTCATCATACTGATTTTTTTTCAATTCTTTGAAGATTATCTGCTATTAATAAACGTCAAATTATTTAACGGAATTTTGATTTTAGATATAATTATCTAGATGTATTAAAACATTTTCCAAGCAATTACCCCAAAGCTTATTTCATGTATACATCGAAAGACTGTTTATGTATGAGTTTCATATAAGCTGTAGCCGTGTCAATATTACTGTATGGCTGCATCACTTTAGACTCTAACGGAAAGTTTGGGGAAAATGTTGATTGGAACGATTAGGAAGGATACTAAAAAACAAAATCTGTACGGCTACTTACTTCTCATCTCACAAAACAGCTAAGGAGGCTTTTACCCAATCCGTTCACCATGATTAAGATGTAACATAAGGTCACAATTATGGGGAATTCAGCGAGGATCTAATTCGCTATCCGGTAGAAATGGATCTACAGGGCCATCTTGATACCATTCCAAGTAAGACGAACAAGACATGCAGCTGGAGAAGTAAGGACAAACTCATAAGTTATGTCCTCTATGGGCTCCCATACATGGACACATCAGTGTTGGCTGACCTGTATACACTTTCATTCATCAGTGGACACTGGATGCCCTTTAGAGAAATCACTAAGAGCGATGGCCGACAGGGACGGATAGAGAGAGAGAGAGAGAGAGAGAGAGAGAGAGAGAGAGAGAGAGAGAGAGAGAGAGAGAGAGAGAGAGAGTGAGACAGAGAGAGGGAGTGAGAGAGAGAAGGGGATCTGTGCTATCAGATCATAATAGTATTGATATTACTATTACTGTATAGCACAGCATTAATACTATTTAGCTGCATAAAAACGGAAGTCAATGACCAACACAAGTTGAAGCGAGGACGGTAGAATAACTCAAACCACAATAAAAAAATTGTCGGGTATCAACAATATCATGAGTATGGGTTGTTTTTTTGATTGGTTGGTTGATTGATATTAACGGCATGTCAACCGATCTCGGGTTATTTTATGCCAAGTGGCAGGTTGTGACGGATGGTCAAATTTATTGTTTTGTCTTTTTCAAGGATTTTTCTTGGTTTTGATAGAAGGTTGTTTGCAGTTGAGGTTTTATTATCGTAGTTTTGTAGAAGAAAGTTTTATAGAAAGAATCTAGTTTTTTTTTATCATATTGAAATTATCCAGTTTCATACTTGACCTAACTATGGCCATTGATGGTTAACCGTCACCAGAAAAGAAAACATTGCAATAATCCACTTCATAACTGATGTAGAAACCAGGAATATACACTTTTCCACTGTGGCAGAATTTGATATAGATATTTTATAATTTTTATTTTTTTATTTGTGTGTGTAAATCATAGGAAGAGGTTAGGAAGAGACTAAACGTTCTCTCGGCCTAATCTATAATCTTGATTCCACCCCTTTTAGTGGAATAGGAAATAACAACCCAGAAGAACAGGTGAGTTAACTGTAGACGTTGATCTCTAAAACTGATATCAAACCCAAATTCACATCTATAACAATCCTCCAACATACGTATACACATAATAGCATATTCCACTCACAATATTGAAAGTAGAATGATTTTATCTATCCACCGTCATTATTATATTTACGTAACTTAAACAATAAGGTTATATCGTGGCTCTACTAGTTCGTATATACTGGTTAACTCATGTAAACATTTAGTATTTCAACGCAGATTTTCAAGGAAAACATTTTTTCTCTCCTTGTATGATTGGTCCTATGCAATCTTTATACTGATAGTTTTTGCTCCTCATTTATCTTTGCTTCAGATCTTACACGATACTTCCAGGATTTGAACTCGGGTCGACGAGTTCATTAACTACCACCCTAACCATTACACCCCGCGCCTTCAACCAATATATATATATATATATATATATGTAGGAGGTGAATGGTGTGAGGATCCCTCCAGGTATGGGTAAATAGTAAGGCAGACTGGTCTCTTTAACTATGGGTAGGTGCCATTACACCCCGTGCCTCCAACCAATATATATATTTTTTAATATAGGTCCCAGTGATAACCTACTCGAGTTTCACCATGTTGAGGATCTTCAGGGTTAACTCTACTGTGTAAATCAAGATGTTGGTTGATTGTAGACAATTATATGTACACATATAATTGTCTACAATCAACCAACATCTTGATTTACACAGTGGAGTTAACCCTGAAGATCCTCAACATGGTCAAACTCGAGTAGGTTATCACTTGGACCTATATTAAAATAAATTTGCTCTACTAACGTAATGAGCAATTTTTTATTTGTTATATCACTGCCTTACCTTTATGAACTTCACATCAACCAGCGTGACCATATTCACCGGTAAGTCACCTTTTCCATAATATATATATATATATATGAGGTGTGTAAAAGGATGGTGAATAAGAAATGATAACTCAAAACAAATCTAGGAGTTGAAATGTTTCGTCCGATTTATACGGACACCATCGGTCAAATGATTTTTATTGAAAGCAAAATTACGTGCAAGTACAAGTGAATTTGGTAAGGGGGGTGAGTTATTAGTGGAAGTGAAGGGAGGGAGGATAGGGACACTTCACTTCTGCTACAAACTCCCCCCCTCACCAAATTCACTTGTACTTGCACGTAATTTTGCTTTCAATAAAATCATTTGACCGATGGTGTCCGTCTAAATCGGACGAAACGTTTCAAATCTTAGATTTGTTTTGAGTTATGATTTCTTGTTCACTATCCTTTTACCCACCTCATACTGTCGGATTCTACTACATCCATCCTATCTCCATATATATATATGAATAAGATATAATGAAAAAACAAACGATGTTTACAACTGAAATAGGCTCATCAGAAGAGAAAGTGTGCAAACCGTTTCGGGGCCAATTCTCTTGACGGTTTTTAAAAAGCAACACTCGGACCATCCTCAACTAATATGAGGACCCTATTGCATTATAATGTATCAACCGCACGTGGGTCGGTCATCAACAAAAACAAGACGGGAAAAAGACCGTTAGTAAAAACAGAACGCTGCTAGTTAAACGTTGGAATTAATAAAAAAAAAAAAATTGTGCTGTCTGCATTAAAAATAATATGAATTTTATTTAAAAATAAAATGAATTTCATTTAAAAATAAAATGAATCTCATTTTCAATTTTGAAAATAATCAGAAGCATTATAGTAATGAAATAAGACTCAAAAAAGTCTGGTGTAAAGTTATAGAAAAGTGTAAAATATGTATAAAAGTGTATATGGAATATCAAAATTATTGTAATACAATCCAACTGTAAGTAGCCCACATTTATAGGTAAATCCGTGGTGTTAATGGATATCATCAAAAAGGGGTAAACATTCAAATGTAAAGTTTTTTCATGGACAAGTATGTGAAAATAAAATGGAAATTAATCCGACAGTATGAATAAGATATAATGAAAAAACAAACGATGTTTACAACTGAAATAGGCTCATCAGAAGAGAAAGTGTGCAAAACCGTTTCGGGGCCAATTCTCTTGACGGTTTTTAAAAAGCAACACTCGGCCCATCCTCAACTAATATGAAGACCCTATTGCATTATAATGTATCAACCGCACGTGGGTCGGTCATCAACAAAAACAAGACGGGAAAAAGACCGTTAGTAAAAACAGAACGCTGCTAGTTAAACGTTGGAATTAATAAAAAAAAAAGTTGTAAACATCGTTTGTTTTTTCATTATATCTTATTCATACTGTCGGATTAATTTTTTATTTTCATATATTATATATATATATATATATAATATATATATATATATATATATATATATATATATATATATATATATATATCACTCTGCCAACTTTACTTTTTACTATTGTGGCTTTCAAACCATCATTGTACGATTTTGAGTAATTAACGCCGATCTTGAAATAAATAATAATACGCCGCTGATATTTAAGCTCTTATCCTCTATATCAGGTCAGCGGTGGTTACCGACTGAGATCATTGTAAAAAAAAAAAGGTACCGAAGGGTGAATACATAAGCTATCAAAAAGCCATCAATCGAAAGGAAGACAGTTAACAGATTTCATCTGTTCCATTTGATCGAGATAAAACGATCTTTGTTTTTGTATTTTCCTCCCCAGCCGAAGACTATCCATCATCGAAATAGCAGTCATCGGTGACAACGCTAAACAACCTACTTTAGAATTTCCATATAACTCATCCTTTATTTACAATCTATTCTACTTACAAATCATCGTAAACATGTGGTTGTGTTGAAAATTAAGAGAGAGAAAATAAAATTAATTGCTGTTCGGTCATTGATTAATTTTAATAAATTTTGGCGAATTAATATATTTTCCTTTCATTATAAAAGCCCCACGCAAAAATTATTAAAAAACAAATTTATTGCTTTTTCTGAAACTTAATGAGACGTGTCTTCTGTAAAATAACCCCCTCTGTTTTTAGTGCAGCGTTTTCAGCGCCTTTTGATTTCTGAAGATAGTAATTCAATTAATGATAATGTGATAAAAAATTCAAGGCAAATTCAGGCCACTTCAATTCGGTTAAAATATTACTGAAATAAAGGATT
>CM042157.1:2186451-2196451 GCA_023376005.1 Doryteuthis pealeii
TCTCGGCGTTTTACAACAGCTGCATACAGCTTGCCACTCAAAGAATTGATGTTTCGCTGACTGATGATATCAGAGATTCCCGGAAGCCGGCTTCCTCGCTTTCATCAATGTTTATGGTGCTCTTCGTACACTTGCAAATCTGATACTCGAGTGTCATTCTCCAATCGCCCCGGAGGAGATTTACACGTTTGTTAAAATCTTACCAAAACGAGCTCTCACGCGAGGAGGAGGAATTCTTCATTTATTAAGATAAATATCAATATAAGTCGATGTCATCCAGATGAAGTAATCATTCTGTGACGATTGATCTCATTTTAAACGGCGCAGATTAAGAGTGAGAAAATACTATATCTTATTATAATGGAGACGCGTGGCATTAGAGTCGTAGAAAATGGACTCGTCGACCCGAATTCAAATCCTAGACAAGGCTGTTTGCATTTTAACATAACGCTAATACCCTTGGTAAATGTGTTAATCCATATATTCTCCCTCCAGCTATGGGTAAAATAGTTAGGGTAGATTGGGCTCTTTAACCTTGGATAGGTACCCAGTCTATGAGAAGGAAAACTCTGAGATCTGGCGTTGATTGGATTTGTGGCATTCCTTGTGCACCAATTCCTTCCTATCGACTCTAAAAAAAAGTGCGGATGGTCCAACACAAGCCTTCAACACTATAAACAAACCACTGTGTAGGTTGTTCATTGGATGAACGCTGAGGAGTCGAAATCGAGGAGAGTCTATTATAATGAATATTGTGTGTTTATCTGTCCGTACCCAAAACTACGTCACCACCAACGTCCCTATTCCCTTAGTTATTTACGTTATATTCTCAATTGTTATTAAATAATCATTATACAATCTTAATTAGCATCTTATTAATTAACAATGCCTCTATAAACGTCTAACCGAGATAGATTTGCCTCAAAACAGCCCATATTATTGTTTAAAATCCGATGATGTGTTATATATCATTAAGAAATAAATATGTACATAGTATATAGTATGAATAATTTGCATACCAGTTTTAATAACACCATGTTTAATACATAATTACTTGCTGTTATTAATTTCTAATTATATTGTTTTATTTTTAAACGTATTAAAAGCATCCCTATGCATAATTTTTGAAAATCAATTAGAATAAAGGAAAATAAGTGTAATCTTTTTTGTGTTCGTATTTAATTATATTAGTCGTTCTAATTCAATACAATACTTAATTATATTAAAACGTAAATGCTAGTGCCCGGAGGGTGTATTTTTTAGTAGTATTGTTAATTCAAATATCCACACATTCTCAGATTGAAACTTGTTATTCTTGTTTACGTGTTTTTCTTACTTGTTTCTAAGTAAAACAATTCTATAGTTTTTATTCTTAGAAAGAAAATTAAGAAAGAAATCTTTTCGCTTTTAAACCGATTCCATTTTGGGAATCGGATTTCCGAGAAAATCCAAAAATAAATTTCTACAAAAACACGGAGTTTCTTTAAGGAATAACCAACTACTTATGGCTGAATATGTTTTCGTCAAGAATTAAAATAAAATAATGAAGTAACCACATTTTCCCAGAAAATATACCCAATGAATAATTTCTAATGTTTTTGTTGGAAAATGCTTTCTGGTATAAATAAAATTAAAATTGATTTAATATTTTGATAACTTTTTTAATTGTCACTTTATTGTTCAATCTATTAAATGACCCAAATATAAACATTTTTATTTTTACAAAATGTCATCATTGTAGACGATTGTTTATAAATCTATTAATAATGGTGATTCGCTTCCGGTTTTTGTCTGTAACAAAAACTACGTCACTGCTTACGTCACATTATCCAAACTCGTCATAACATAGAATAAATACCCTCAAAATTTGAGCATGCAACATTAGACAGTCTTCATTGTTTTTTTAAACAAGTTTTAATAGATACATGACTGTTATTATATATCTATATATAGTTTGTTTTATTTTAATACATATTTAAAGTTTAGATTTCAAATTGTTTTATTTTTTAATCCTTTAATGAATGTGATGATTTTATTTACTTAGGGTACAAACTCACTGATATTGAATTTTTAACTCCCACCCCTCAGGCAATACGTTTTTTGATTTTGCTAGTTAAAATAATATCTAGACGGAGTTTGACCTAATGGGTTATAACTCAAAGAAGAGAATCGTTGAACAATTCAAAAATCGGCTGGGATAGTATCTTTTTATTTGTTCGCTACTAAAGATGTTGCATAGCCTTCTTTACTGGCACTAAATATCTATATGTTATATACTTCTCTTACTTCTTATTCTGGTCGTCTATTCTTCTGGCCGGCTTGGTTCTTCTATCATCTATCTTGGTCTGGTCTTGTCGTGGTGTTTCTTGGGGACTTCGGGTCTGGTTTCTGTTGGGGATCACTCCTTATCAGAAGCCTTGTGTCATCGTTAGTTTTTAGTAATAACCACAAGACTTCGATTTACGATGATGTTACTTTATTCGTAGAACCGCAGACCAGACAATCACGCAGTGAGACTCACATCTTGCTAGCTTCGCTTCTAAGTTCTAATTCTAACTGCCTGAGTTGCTTACACCTTAAACCGGAAAGGCCTTCTATTGCCTTCTGATTCTCGCGATCATCCCCAGAACGCATTATTGTCATAATCATTAGGTATCTAATGATTATGTAACAAAGATAGGTTGTATCGCAATTTAAATGATTTCCTTTTAAGCACATTTCATCTTGTTCGTTCGATAAACAGGTAAATGATATTTCTTTATTAATGAGTTGCTCATCTAAGGGAGAGCGAAATAAATTCCATCCCACTTTTCTTTGAGCTACTCGATAATATTTTTTATTATTGTGTTAATGGTCTTGTGTCAGATTTAGTTGTAATCTTACATACGTAATCTTTCATTAGTTAGCACTTAAATAAACTTATAATTCAAAATGAGTAAATGTTTTTTTCATTTATCTAAATCAAAATTTAAAATTAACTTTTTCAACTTTCTTTGTTTAGTAAGTTTGTCCTTCGCCGACGCTAACTTTTTGAATTGTTGAAGCTGAATTGCACATTTTAGTGGCGATGTTCATCAATTTAAGACAAACGGGTTTAGGAATGTGAGGAGAGTCAAGTAACTGTGGTATAGGGTGTCAGCAATGATGGTGATGGCCTCATCTAATGGGACGTTGGTATAAAGGCTGTTGATGTCGAATGAGCGGAAGAAGGAGTTGTGGTGGTTCACAGGAGGATTCTGCATCATTTTAGCAAAGGTGAAGGAGTCCCGGATGCAGTGTTTGGAATAAAGTTGCATCGCAGGTTGGAGAAGGTTCGCCAGCCACTAAGCGGGGTGGTGTTGAGCAGATCCAATCATGGATAGGATTGGCCTAAGAGGGGTGTTCTTTTTGTGGATTTTAGGTAATCCATATAAACGCAGTCTTTGAGAACCCACTGGGCGAATTTTGTCGTAAATGGTTTTGGGGATAAGATGTTTCTTTGTAAAAACCTAACAAGTCACGTTGTATTCGTTGTTCTTGTAGTGCGGTCCTATCAAACTCCTCAACATTACCAAGGATTTTAAATTTCGTGGTGTCGGAAAGAATATCCACCATTTTTTTGTTGTTGAGAATGACTACACCAGATCCTTTGTCAGATTTAGAAATAACAAGATTATGGTTATTGCGTAAATATTTTACAGTTTGGAGATGTTCGTTGTGCAGGAAAAAATCGGATTTATCAAAATTGGAACCACAATATGTGTGGGCAAAATCAACTAATATTGATTTGAGGGACAACAGAGCGTCAGTGGAAGTTGGATTGTGCTTAATCAGTTGGATATAAAGTAATTCAAATTCAAAGAGAATGTGTTCTCTGTTGAATTTAGGGAATGCAGAATTCCAAACCATGTTTAAGTATAAATTCCTCAGTGTCACTGAGGGAATAGTTGGACAAATTATTGATTTGTAGATCAAAAATATTAAAAGTAGACCCATAACGTTTGTTGGTGAGAAGAACCAACCAGGCGTCATGTTTGGTCTGAATAATTTTGTTGATTTTCTCTTCTAAATCATCAATTTAACGACATAGCCGGATGGAATCAAATATAGATAAAAAATCTATTTTGGTATGCCATAATTGGCGGCATTGCTGCTTTACGGCAGCGATTTTGAATGTTTGAGAAAGGTGGAGGTCTAAAAGAAAAGCCTTTTCAAGAAGGAGACTGGATTTGGCCTGGTATCGCGAAATGTGGCGAGCAATGGATTTAGGGACGACACGTCGTGCAATACATTCGTTAAGAAATTTTACCGCGTGATGGAGGGTGCAGATTTTGCCTTTGAGTTTGACGAAATCATAGAGGGTACGGATTTGGGAATAAGTGTACAGACGCTTAAAATTGATAAAAAATTTTTGTAGGTACAGAATTTTATTAAAGATCGAAAAAGCGTATACATTGTAAAATATTGAATTTCTTAAAAAGAAAAAAAATAGGATAATAACACACATATATATGTGTGTATATTATATATAATATAATATATATATTATATATATGTTCATAATATATATCTGTTCATAATATATATTGTCTGGGATTTGGCATGAAGCATTAGGTATGAAATATAGGAAACCCGGTTTTTGAATGTTAAGTTTAGTTTTATTTCGCTGAAGTTTCGGCGGTTGTACACCTTCTTTAGTCCAGTATTTCTGAAGAAGGGTACAAACGGCCCCGAAAATTCAATAAAATAAAATGTATATTATATATATATATATATATATTATATATTATATATCTAATAACTAGAGCATACGTGGACCCACTACAACAACATATATATATATATATATATATATATATATATATATATATATATATATATATATATATTATATATATATATAGTCAGTGTCCATATTTGTGCGACACATTTGATTACACCTTCAATTATGCAATATCGAACAGCCAATAAATTGAATAATTCATAATCAAACAATATACAATTATAACAATATAGGGAGATGGATATTTCGTATATCCCAGATGACAGCATTGCTACAACTGAAATATAAGAACAGTATTAAGTAATAATTATCAATGGGTACAGATAAATGAAGTCGCAGATAAGTAGATCATTGTAAATTATGTTATTTGTTAATATATAATCTGAATGCTACCGTGTTGAGATGTGGAAGATAGCAATTATATAATTGTGTCAGGATATATTTAGTTGATATTAATGAAGATTATATCGTGTATCTGGACTACGTAATATACTTAAGAATGGAAAAACATCATAGCACGATCTGAATGGCAGAGATATGGACACTGACTATATATTATATATATAATATTATAATATATATATATATATATATATATATAAAAAAAAATCCAGAGAAGAAATCTTCCTTACGACACAAGAGTTTTATTTAAATAACCTGTCGCAGTTTGAGAGCTCAATGTGTGGTCTTAATGTTAGAGTCACAGAGCAAATATAGGTAAAGGAATAACAAAAGACTTAGAGATTTAGCGTTATAGTCTATTTCAGGGAGCTTAGACAAATAGTCTAACTCAGGGAGCTTAGTTAGACTATTTGTCTAAGCTCCCTGAAATAGACTATAACGCTAAATCTCTAAGTCTTTCGTTATTTCTTTACTCATATATATATATATATATATATATATATATATATATATATATATATATTAATGTGGAGGCTGGAAGGAGAAGAATTGATGAGAAAGTTGTTATAGGCATTTTAAAATGTGTGTACTGCATTGGAAATTAATTTTGTTTAAGAATGGTTTGTATTGTTTTATGTATAGAGCTTCTAGTATTTCACAACACCTAAAATTACATTCATGCCCCCTTTCTAATTACGGAAATATTCTAACGGAACATATATAAATATATTATATAATATATATATATATATATATATATATATTGCTATCAGCAAATTTTTGGTTATCATTTGCTTAGAAATTGTATTAAAAATTGCATTACTAGAAACAGATTTTTCATTTTTTTTATTTAGGTTTATTCCTCTGTGTAGCAGAAAACATACGGGAAATGCAACAACATTGTTTTCCCATTCTATATTTTATTTTATGGGCAATCACTGCCTCAATTCCATAGAGTGAGGCACCCAAATATGATGGAACGATTGACATGTGACATTACAAGTACTAAAAATAAAATATCTTTTCTGTTCGGCACTCTATACGTAGATGATAAGTAGGAAGCACGTGGTGTAATGGATAAAGTCATGGGAAATGGACACGTCATCCCGAGTTCAAATCCTGGACGTGGTAATTGCATTTCACTTAGCGCTAATACCCTTGGGAAAGGTATGAATTCTACTCTCCCTCCAGCTATGGGTAAATAGTAGGGCAGACTGGGCTCTTTAACCTTGGTTAGGCAACCGGTCTAGGAGAAGGAAAACTCTGAATTCAAATTAAGAAATTGACCTTGTGTCACATCCTGTTCGTGCGGAGGGGTTGGTAAATCGATATACGTAGGTGATATCCATTTTAACAAACAATACAGAGACTTAAGTACAAAGGGTAAATTTGGCAGGGTCAAATCATCCAGAAAGAAAAAGTAAAATTGTCACGCACCTCCATCAATTTTTCTGAAATTCTTTCCGGGTGTGGACTATGTTAAAGTTACACAATCCCTCAAATCTGAGCTTCTAATTCCAAAACTTGGCGGAGTTATGTCAATGTTTAGCTCTCCAAATTTGGTGAGGATGGTGAAAAATGGCGAATTTTTGTAACCTATTTTTGTCTGTAAAATAAGTTATTTTTTAAAATTTTTATTTTACATTTTTCTGGATGATTATTATTTTTATTTTACTTTTTTTGATGATTTTTCTTGGAATTACCCCCTCCCCCCTGCCAAATTTACCCTCTGCACTTAAGTCTCTGTATCGTTTGTTACAATGGAAATCGCCTACGTATAGAGTATCAAACAGAAAGGTTATTTGAAGTTACGAAGAAAAAGTTATGTATTTAAGGGGTGGGTGACATAGCTTGGATGATTTGACAAGGAATTACTCAGGTGAATACTGAATAACTGGGCACCACAAAAACGTCTTTAGATCTGTAGTTGGATACTACTTGCCTAGTCACCACTTCCGCCGGAAGGGCAGCTATCCATTCCTTACTTATCCTGAAGCCAGAGATATCATATATAACCTTCAGAAACATAAATCGACATTTAACTCGTTTTATATTAGGAGCAGTGTTGTCTAATGCAGGTGTTAAATAAGTTAAAACGACAATTCCTCCGAGCTGTGGCTGCACCGCTTGGAACCTAACGAGGTGCCTGGAGAATAAGGTAGATGGGAGTTACTCATGAATGTTGCATGGGATCATGAAAACAAGAAAGCAACTGTTCATCTACTTGCCCCCTATCTCACAAACAATCCCAGTGAGACAAACAAGACATGCTGGATACTGGCTGGAAAAGAAAGAACGAACTCACAAGCGACATTCACCCGTGGAAGCCAGCGCATGGACATGCTAATATAGGTTGTCCAGCAAGGACCTACATTGATTAGCGCTGTGTGGATACTGGATGCTGCGCAGAGGACCACCCTGGGAAAATAATTATAGTGAGGGTTGGCGAGAGATTGTCATGGATATCCGTGCTAATTGCACGACATGATTATGATGATCTACTTCAGATAAGGCGATGGCTGCTTCGGCATTACGTTGGGTCGTGTTATTTTGATAATTGAGCTCCTTTCTATCGATACGGGCTTCAAGCTGTTTCGTTGAGAGAAGAAACAAACACGGAAGCATCTTTTGGTTTTGGTTTGGTTTGGTTTGTTTTACGTCTTCTCAGTGGGTCATTTAATGCCGATAAAGTTTTGAAATAAATCAATTCTTAATGGATAATACATTTTTTTTTATAAATACGTTTTTCTATTTAACCCATAGATGGGATCCTAACAGGTACTACCACTCCGGGTCAGAATGGACCAGGGAGAAATGGTGATTAAGGGGTGCTCCACATTCCCCAAACCTCCAAAACTGGAACCTCACCATCAGATAGAATTTAACGTCACTCCCAGGATATTAAGACCCTCAGCTACCGCCTTCTAGCACCCATATGATAAAAAGGGATTGGGGCTTGCCATGAGGGCAATAGGGTTGGGAAAATCATATAGGTGCTAGGGCCTGACGTGACCAGCCGATTGATCCAAGGGGGCCTCTCCGACCGCCCGTCTAGCCCAAGATAGGACCAAAGTGGAGTATTGCATGTCATGAACTGCTCATCCACCTGGGCTCCATCATTAAGCATCACAGGTCGCCACCCACGGCCAACAGGTGGCCCCATTGGGGGAGTCTTACCCCTCTGCAGAGGCGCAGTTGGTGCATTCTAATGCCCCAGCCGACAGGGCGGGGGCATCTTTTGTTGGGAAGAATACATATCAAGACATGTTTATGTGCACACTACTTTCATTATTTCTAGTTAGGATTTTTCATTTCTTTACATATAATCCGGCTCGTGAATTAACCCTTTGAAGGGAGATGGAAAATATGAGCACATATTTTCTTTTTTTTTTCTTCTCGTCTGTGCATGTCAGCTCCTTGATACGAACTGATTAAATTTCAAATTATTTTTTCTAGCTTCTATAACTTTTTAGTCATATAACTGAGATTTTCCAATCCTAGCCAAGTTCTCAAATTGATCTCGAGGTCAGCACCTATCACTCACATCCATTTTTCCAAACGTTTGTAAGTTGGATTTATAATTATCCTTTACAAATTCTACACTACTTATCTAATAATAGATATAAGTAATATAGTTTACCATTAGTTTAACAAGTCTCATAAATCTACCTAACTTGACTGAATATTACCAAAAAACAGGCTTTCTCCATAATCAATCACACAGAGAGAGAGAGAGAGAGAGAGAGAGAGAGAAGAGAGAGAGAGAGAGAGAGGGGGGGAAAGAGAAGGGGGAGAGAAAAAACAACAACAACAATAACAAAAGAAAAAAGAAAAAGAAAAGAAAGAGAAGATAGATAGATAGATAGATAGATAGATAGAGAGAGAGGGAGAGAGAGAGAGAGAGAGAGAGAGAGAGAGAGAGAGAGAGGAGAGAGGGTAGGGATAAAGAATAGACAGATCTACGTTACCTGACTGAATATGACCAATAACATGCTTTATCCACTGTCAACCGCGCGCGCGCACACACACACACACGCTTACACACACACAAAGAGAGAGAGAGAGAGAGAGAGAGAGAGAGAGAGAGAGAGAGAGAGAGAGAGAGAAAGACAGACAGACAGACAGAGAGAGACAGAGAAAGAGAGAGAGAGAGAGTGAGAGAGCAATAGATAGATTGATAGATAGATTGATAGATAGATGTGTGTCGTGTGCATATCCATCTAAGAAACCTTCTTTCTGAATGAAAGAGGTGTGGGGCGAACGTTTCCACCTAATAAGTTTTCAATCTTTTCTTCAGACATATCTTTCAACAATCAAACACAATAGTAATTTGAAAACACTTGCTATGACATCTGCCGATTAAGATAATGTATCCTTCATGTTTTTTTTTATTGAACATGCTTATTATTGGTGCCAAATTGTTAGGTGCTGCCTTAATAAGACCAACAAAATAATCTGACTGTTTGATATGCGACTGTTCTTTACTGCATTCAATTGCATGGATGTTAGAAAGGTCAGATGAGATCAAATAGGGTCAAATAGGATCCAAGTACTTTTTAAATGGTGTATATCCTCTCGAAAAGTTTTGAAATATTTAGAATAAGATTGCTGTGTTTTTTCTTCCATTTGGGGCTTCAATTCATCTTTCATTATATATATATATACTACTGCTTTCTGCTTTTCTCCACACACACACACACACACACACATACACACGCACATACACACGCACACACATCTTTCTTCCTGTCTATGTCGCTCTTTGATGAATACCAACTTATCGATTTGGTCGAAACAGATCTGTCAGCAATTACATAACAAACATCATATGTTTTT
>CM042157.1:2201451-2220405 GCA_023376005.1 Doryteuthis pealeii
TATATATATAAAATACAATACAGTATAATATAATATAATATAATATAATATAATGGAGAATGAATGTGAAAAATTTTAGCTTGTGAAGGTGCTCAATGCTAAAATAGGAGAGCAGTTTTAAAACTCATATATGAAATATTATGCTGTTAAATTTTTCCGTAACTGCAGTTTCATGCATATTATGCAATCTTCAGACGGTAAAATTATTAAAATATTAAAACGGTAGTTTGTTAAGCGTTTATATGGCGTGAAGCGTGCTCACGCAATGGAATGTTATAACGTAAAACTTATATTTTAAAAAACATAAACATGCTTAGGTCTTGATGTACGCGGCATCCCGATAAAAAATAAAATGAATAAATCAAAATCAAAATTAATCAAAAAAATTTTCTTTTTAGATTAATGGAGGGCGAAATATATGGAATTAATTAGTGTCGAGTGGCAAATGACATAAGAGAAATTTGTTTAAATGTCTACATTTAGAAACAAGTTCACTTGTCTTGTTCAATAAATTTACATTCGTATTTTGGAGAATACACAATGTTTCTTCGATGCAAAGTCCACAATTGCGTTTGCCACCTTGATAATTTTCTGTTTTATCATAGGTGTTTTTCCCGTTACGTCTTTAATGTGCCATACATATTTGGATAAGGTGGTACTGTTTGCATATCTTCTGTTGTTGAATCTTAGATTGGGATTGTTCCACCTATTTTTTCAATTTTCTTCAGTGGTACCAATGTATGACTTTTGATCCTTGTTATTTTCACTTTCCTTATAGACTATTTTTATTAACTTCTATCTTCACTATATTCTTTCATTATCACTAACTTAATTTCTCATTCATTTCTCAAATTCATTTCAGTTCTTTTATTCTTTCTCTTTTTCTCATCTCCTTTCTTTCTTTTCCTCATTCTTTCTAAGTTATTTTTTCCTTCTGTATTTTTTTCCATTTTTATCAGTCATTCAAATTAAATCCTTCTTTCTATTTTTTCTTCGATTTGGAAATATCTCCATCTCTATTTACTCTTTTTTCTTTTCTCATCAATTTTGTTTGTCTATTCATTCTTTTTTTTCTAATTCATTCTTTTCCTTTTTAATTTTTTTTCTTTTAATTTTCATCAGTCATTTAAATTGAACATTTCTTTTCTATTGTCCCCTCATTTAATAAAAAAAAAAATAATTTAATGTTTCTCCTTTTCTCATCAACTTTTTCTGTCTCTCTATTCAACCTGAACTTTATATTTTTTCAATTTTTACCAGTCATTTAAAATGAAACTATCTTTCTATTTTTTCTTTTTCCTAATTTCTTTGTCTTTTTAAAAAATCTTTCCTTATTCCCACTTTTTTATCCACTTGTTCTTTTATTTATTATTTCATCTCTTATTCACATTTTTACAAATTTTTCTAACTTTTCCATTTGTTTCTTTTACCCCCTTTTTTTTCTTTTTCTAAACTTCAACAACAGAATAGATTCAAACAGTTACACCTTATTCTCATGATTAATCCTTTCAGAAACGCCAACAAAAACGTCTCCAAAATAAACATGGCTGAAAATGTTTCGCTTCTAAATCCACAAACTTTTGAAATGCAAGATCCACGTGAAATCCATCGTACATAATGAAGAAAAAATGTTTTCCTGCGAATCTGACTTTAGAGATAAAAACCAAAAGTTAAGGAAGGTGTCTCGTGTTTGCAATCTGAGAAATGTGATAAAAGCTTTTCTGTCAAAATGAGTCTTCAAAACCACATGCTTACTCACTTCGGAATAAAAATCTTTTCCTAGTGATCAATGTGTGAAATCTTACGCATATCCATCTGCGTGGAAGAGGCATATACAAATTACACAGCCGAGGGAAATCTTTACAATGTGGCAAAACAATTGTTTTTTTTTTTTTTTTTCAATCTAAATTAGCAAATCATATACGGACCCACAGAGATGATAAAACATTCAAATGCAAATGTTTTAAATGTGATAATGATTTAAATGAACATAAAATCGTCCACACGGAGGGAGAACGATGCATTTGTGCAGTAGGTGGGAAGTAATACTACTATATAAAGCTTAATTAGACACAAAAGTATCCACATAGAAGAAAGTCCATACCAATGTGAAATATGTAATAAGTCTTTTAAGAGTAATCGAAATTTAAAACAACACTCTAGAATTCACTGTCTACCAAAAGCTAACCTTGTATATGGTTACCTATTGGCATCAGTGCATGGACAGGATATACCTACCAAAAAGAGATGGTGGTTTAAATCTCATTGAATTCAAGCATGCATATCGAGCCCTACAATATTAAGCATGGGACAGTATATCAAGAGCTCCATGGATAAAACAATGACAATTGTAAATGACCATTAAAATAAATGTCTATCACAACAAACCTCAACTAGAAAACTTGGAGAAAACTTCAATGAAGATACATCGAAGAAGATTACAGAGGTCATCGACAACCCAACAACCATTGATTGCAAGAAAGAACAGGGAGGGTATTCAAAGAGGGAATTTGAGACAAGGAGAGGATGGTAGAAACATAAGAGAGCAGGGAAGTTTATGGAAGAACTTAATCAGAAATACATTGACAAGAAGGCTTCCCTGCAATGGCTCAAGAGTGGCAAGCTGCCATTTGATGAGGAATGGATCATTATAGCTGGGAAGAACCAGGGCAGAGTTACAAATGGATTCAAGAAAAATGTCTGGAATGCAAAAAAAAAAAAAATGATCAGTGCAGATTCTGCCACTCAGCCATCGAAAGTACAAACCACCTAATTTCTGGATGTCAGATCCTTTTGACAAATTTCAACTACACTGCGCGCCATAAAAAGTACGTAAATATCTCCACTGGAAATTCTGCGGTGTAATACAGATTGACAGACAACCACCACCGATGAGATCAAATGTGCTAAAGTTATACAGACAAGAAGATATATAAAAGACAAAGCTATTCAACCAGATATTGTCATCTGGAATAAACATGAAAAACATACTCTTACAATTGATGAAGCTGTCCCAAATGATTATGGCCCAAATAGAGTTGAGCGGGAACTATTACAAAATATCAAGACCTCAAGAATTACCTAAAAACAACTTGGTCATTGAGAAAAATCAATATTATATATAGTATTTGATGAACAAGTAACACCCTCCATCCTAAAATGAATCCTGGGATGTAAATAATATGCATAAAGAAGTGATATCCCCAGAAACGAGAAACTTGGTCTCTGAAAAATTGCAAAAGGATAATTGCAAAAAATGAGTGAAGAGCTAATTGCATGCAAAATATATCACCGACATTTTAGCTGTATTGAACATTTAAAGACAGACAAAAGTGAGATATGTACTAAGTGTATGTTTTCTCTTCTTTATTGTTTATTTTATGAATTAATAGAGCTAAAGAATGAGAGGATTGTCTCCCACACATCTTACATATATATGTTCATTCTCTTGTGTGGATTCTCTTGTTATTTTAACTGTATTAGCAATTTAAAAATACATAAATAATTCACACCGGAGAAAGACCATACGGCTGTGAGGTATTTGGGAGAAAGCTCACTCAAAAGTGACACGCACACAGGAGAATTCCTAAGACTATAAGAAATGTGAAAAAATATGTTAAAAGTGAGTAAATGCCGTCCAAATGAACGATCACACGCACAAAAAATGCGGAATACAGAACCAGTCCAATTCAAATTAATAACAAATATATCTTTACTAGATCAAAGACCGTTGACGGGTTGACAGGGTGTATCAGCCAGACAGCCAGAGACAGCGCTAGGCCAAGGAGATTGTTTTTGCATCTGAGGTGGAGCGCCACATCTACCATCGGCTTCTCTCTTTACCATGAGTTGGTGAGGGCCGGCATCGAACAAGGATCCTTGCGATTTCTAGGCAAGTGCTCTACCGACTGATCCCTCTAATAAAGATAAGAAAACAAAATTAAAAGAAACGACTCATGATAATCTGAAATTTTCTACTGAAAAACTCTTCGTAAACGTTGTGTTAAAAAGAACAACATTAGTTCTTCATCAGCATTTGCAGTCTATGAATACTATATAGTTCTTGTGCCCCCGATGTTACAGTGCCTCCTCTGATTGTGAAGTCCAATGTTCGAAAAACATTCTCGACCACAGATGTC
This sequence comes from Doryteuthis pealeii, assembly GCA_023376005.1. NCBI lineage: Eukaryota > Metazoa > Mollusca > Cephalopoda > Myopsida > Loliginidae > Doryteuthis > Doryteuthis pealeii. Next base: position 2,205,591 of record CM042157.1, read on the forward strand.
GCATGTGAAGGATGTCCCTGAAGATGTTGATGTGCCTGTGGTTTGTTGCCACCGTTTTCTTCTTGACCTCTTGGCTTCCTGGTGTTGCGCCAGGGTAGCTTCCGATATGGACTGTCCGCTACGGAGAGCCTGCCGTCACAGAGGGCGGTCCGGAGCCAAATTTTCCCAGCTGTCTCTGAAGATGTTGATGTGCCGGTGCTTTGTTTCCACCGTTTTCTTCTTGACCTCTTAGCTTCATGGTGTTGCCCCAAGGTGACATCAGACATGAACAGTCCGTTCCATTCTAAAACGATCCTGAAATTTTCCACTGAAAAGATTCATCAAAGACGTTGTTTAAAAAGAACGACATTAGTTCTTACCATCAAGAAAAAGATAGAAAAACTTCAATTATTTCAAAAGAGGGAAAATCAAATATACATGTGTTGTATTGTCCTCGCCCGGAAGATGGAACTTCCGGCTGAGGGACAAAGAGAAAGATAAAAATATATATTTAAAAAGAAAGAGAAAGCGGAAGAAATAGTTTCCGGTCAAGGAAGCAGGGCGAAGATAAAGAAATATATAACAAACGTCCGTTATCAGATCAAAAAGATAAAGATGTGTAGGCGTGTCGTCAATACAAAAATCCAGAGGGTCAAGCCGACAGACTCAGACGCCGGCCGGCAGCGGAAAAGACACTTCACGTCTCCCATCGGCAACCATCCCACGTGCACCCATTGTAAGTCTGTGCCTTCACCACCCACACACTAAAGAAAATAAAGTGTTCTCTTTTGTACTTACGTATCTGTTGTTATTGAAGTCCAGTAGTCGGTCGTAGCTGACTACTAACATACATCGCTTTGGGTACTGTGACTATACCCGCTACGTATACAGATACGCGATTTAGCAACGTGAAGAAAAAGCCGCTATATAACATATAGAATTTGATGCCAGTATATAACACATGAACATACATCAGAAAAATCCGAGTATAAATCGAATGACCTGGATGTGTCTTTGTCTTCGGAGGACATCAAGGACAAAATCTCTTCACAGAAATATTTATTCACGTTCTTTTCTTTCTCTAATATTCTTAAATGGAAATTGAGAAGAATCGCCATTACATTCTACGCATGTACATTTTGTCCCAGGCGATTTTCTTAGCTTTATTATCTGAAATTACACACGGGGTTCCATATAGGGTTAAAACCTTACGATTCTATACTTTGTGGTAAAAGGTTTAATATCATCTCTACGTGCTAGAATCATGCATGGAATCCATATAAAAATTGAATACAGAAGAAGTCAGAAATATCAATTTTTTCTTAAATACGACGTTTTTTAATTGTTGTCTTGATTAAAACGTGATCAATTCTCAAATTTAATTAAGAACTACATTCTGAAATCAATGTATTTGTATTGAAATTCCTCTCGAGAAATAATACGAAACATGGAGGATCAATTTAGTTATTTTCGAATTTACATGACTAAAATTCTTCTTAACAAAATATTTGAATTTAGTTTTGTTTAATCCAAATTGAACCTAATGATATCATATACACAAAAAACAAATAACAGCTGTGCGGCCAACCAAGCCAAAATCTGATGATTGATTGACTTTACTCATGTAATGAAGATAAAAGTGATGTTGGATTTACATAATTTTTCGTAGAATATCTATATATCTTATTATAATTACCATTATTTTACTCCTTGCGAGTTTTAACTGGAGTCTGAGTGAAATCAATCTCATTAGGATTCTTCTAAGTATTTTAGCAAATGTTAACAATGTTGTGGTCTCGAAACTATCCCTATACGGATTGGAATTTTTTTAAATGGACTCTCATGTCTTAAAAGAGAAAGGCAAAACCTTTTTCTTTTACGGGTTTTCTTTGAATAATTTATGAATACTAACAAAATAAAAAACACCCTCCGGGCGATGTAAAAATAGATTTTTGAAACATATTGCCTGGGGGGGGAGTTAAAAATTCAAGGTCAACGAGTTTGTACCCTAAGTAAGTAAATTCATCAAATTCATTAAAGGATTAAAAAATAAAACAATTTGAAATCTAAACTTTAAATATGTATTAAAATAAAACAAACTATATATAGATATATAATATCAGTCCTGTATTTATTAAAACTTGTTTTTAAAAACAATGAGGACTGTCTAATGTTGCATGTTCAAATTTTCAGTGTATTTATTCTATTACGACGATTTTGAGTTATGTGACTTAAGCAGTGACGTAGTTTTTGTTACAGACAAAAACCGGAAGCGAATCTCCATCATTTATAGAATATAGATTTCTTTTTTGATTTAAACAAAAGTGATCTATTAAGCCACCTCCATCACCGACTCCATACCAAAATAATATGGTTGTCAATAGTATCAACGATCAAAACTACCATGGCGCCTTTCAGTTGGTCATTTCGATTTGGGTTCATGTTTTACCAGGACATCGAGGTCTACGGGATTAAAATGTCACCTCAAAAATATTTTCAAAACAACCTTTGTGGAATAAAAAAACTCCTTCAATGCTATTTCCGTATTTCATGCCATATAATATTTTCCCCAAATATTGTCAATTTATGGCATGTATTAAACAACAAGTATTGGTAAACTTTAATTAATTGCCATAGTTATATCTTTTCAGCAATCTATCTGCTTATCCGAATTTGTTTCAGATTATGCTAACATTGGTAGATATCTATACTATTTATTTTCTTATGTCTTTGAAGGAAAGACATCTTGAATTGTTTTTTGTTTTTTTAGGTTTACTGTCTCCGCATCTTCTCAGAAGTGATATTCATGAATGTCTAGTCTTTAGAAGTATCAATTTTCAGAACATAATTATGGAGGGGGAATATATGGGGGGGGGGAATAGATGTTCGTATCAACAAGCTCCCGCCGAGAGGGGGGTAAAAACAAGCGAGTCCACAGTCTTCCAGCAAGCCAAACCTTCCCCTGGTCAACACGCTCTTCGTTTTCGTTTAGCAGCTGCAAAAATCCGTCACCGTAGTCGAAATAATTTTTAGCAGTTCAAAATCACATTTCTTTACTCGGTCGTTCGCGTCAGTCAACCTGCTACTGCAACTCCTTATTTCCCCGCGTTTTACTCACACGTTATTTATATACGTATTTACCGAAACATCCTGGCACTTCGCGTCCGTCCAATGCCTAAATCGCGTCTGCCTTCGCATGCGGGAGGACGCGGGCTCGATCCCGGCAAGCAAGACAATGTCCTACTCTTTTTCGTTCTCCGTCATAGATTTAGATTATGTTTTTATAAAAAATAATAATTGTTCTTAATAATCGATTGGGATATGAAAATCCATCAGCTATCAACATTTTTCTAGCGAGAAAGGTTCCGAATACAAGGTGTGTCAAAAATATCAAGATTTTTGTACTTTTTGACATACCTTGTATACTGAAAAAATAACGTTCCATTAATTCTTCATTTCTATTTTGGTAAATACAGCTTCAAACCCGGCACTTTTCTGACACATCTTGTATTCTGAAAAAAATAATGTTTCATTCATTATTCATTTCTATCTTGGTAAATAAAGCTTTAATCTCGATAATTTTATGACACACCTTATACATACTGGACATTGTAATATTTGGTTACTTGGACATTTTTTGTGAACTGGTGAATATGCCACATCCAAATATGGATAGAAATCTTTCAAAAAAGAAATTATGTATTCTATCATGTATACCAGACATGTGTGCATAATACACCCCCCCCCCGACGAATTCAGATGAAAATTTAAAGAAAAAAATAGTTCTTTGTACACAAAGTTACTAGATATGATGAAAACTTCGAAAACTAGAAATACTTTTGGATGAAGAAAGTGTGTAGTATACACAACAGTCTTGTTGTTGTATTGTCCTCGTCCGGAAGACGAAGCTTCCGGCAGAGAGACAAAGAGAAAGATAAAAATATATATTTAAAAAGAAAGAGAAAGCGGAAGAGAGGGTTTCCGGTCAAGGAAGCAGGGAGAAGATAAAGAAATATATAACAAATGTCCGTTATCAGATCAAAAGATAAAGATGCGGAGGCGTATCTATCAATATAATGGCGAGAAGATTCGAGCCGACAGACAGAGACACCAGCCAGCAGCCAAAAGGACACTTCACGTCTCCCGTCAGCAAACACCCTCGAACACTCATTGTGAACACTGCGCTCTTTGCCAGCCACCGGCATTTTCATTGTGAAGCTCTGCGCCTTTACCACCCACACACCGAAGAAAATAAAGAAGGGTCCTATCTTTGTACATACGTATCTGTTGTTTATTGAAGTCCAGTAGTCGGTAGTAGCTGACTACTACATACTTCGCTACGTGACCATATATACCCGCAACGACTACTTACTTGCACGATTTAGAGTAGCGAAGAAGACCGCTACATAACAATCTACTAAAGACGATGGCGTAGTGTCTATTTTTTAATCTGCAACTGCGTGATTTGCTTCAACTGCATGAGTGGCTGAACAGACAAAATTTTGAATGACAGTCTCTGGTGCAGTGACTGTAAATCAACAGTGATGCTTGCTGGAGTTGCTGTTGTCTCTCCTTCCTTTTGGCTCTCTTTTCCGTGGCGACTTCTTTGCTCTCTTTTTCACTCCTTTATGTTCCTTGTCTGTCAAGGAGTTGCCAGGTCGCACGGTCTTCTGCACAAGCCTCCCATTGTGTTGGTGTTGATTTGGCATGTCTTCATGTCCCTCTCTGCAGAAATATTTAAAGCATAGGCGTGGTATTATGCTAGTTAAACTAGTAATTCCCAAATTTATTTCAACATTATATAAAGTTAGGGAAATCATTCAATGGATCAGGACTAATTCAAAATTCCCAGGGTGATCTACATAGATATTGAATTGACTTTCGGCTCTAAAAAAGACGATGCAAAATTTGTTTTCGAGGTCATTTGTGGTCCACGCAAGTCATTGATTGGTAAATTGTGCCATTCGTTGACCCAATGGAATAAGATAGAGATTTTGATCTATTGATAATAAATCATTGAGGTCAGTGAATGCCAAAATAACTCTTTTGGTTCTAAAATTCACATATACTTACACTCTTTTTCAATTGGATTTGATAAAAATAAAGGTTTTATATTTCAGTACCTCTTCCAGCATTGTAAAGTTGGTAAAGAAAACATTTGGACTTTTAAAAGATGTATTTTTCTATCACAATAGAAATAAAAACAACTATTCCAAAATAGAATGCATTGATCTGTAAGGAATACAAGCGAATTATCGCATAAATGCATTCTGGCCTCCTGTCTAAAAACGCTAAGCGGTGCCTGCTGAAAACCAAATCACTTAATGCGACATGAAAAAATAACGCCTTCAAACAGCTAGGGAGTTTAATAGTAGCGCGGGTTGGATTTTCAGCAGGCACCGCTTAACGTCTTTTAGGTATGGATGCATTTATGCGATATGTACCGAATATTAAATCAAGTAGTATGGAATCATTTTAATAAAGATATTCATTAAAAAACAAAAATAAAAACAAAACAAAACAAAAAAGATTCCGTATGTAAGTTCATTAAAAACAATTACATATACTAATACACCTAAAATAGAGTAAAACCCGTGGAGTGGCCTATTGTCGGTATCAGCCAAACAGCGAGGGTTAATGTTCTTTTCGCTTGAACTAAACCAAGGAATTTTTTTTGATGAAGCGCTAATCTACCGTCAGCTTCCAGATGATTTTATCTCACAGATAGATTACACAAGCAAAGCGATTCATGCGATGAGTTAGCGAATCGGTATCGAACCCAAAACCTGGCGATTCATAGGCGAATACTCTGCCGACTAAGGATGTAAATTCCTATATTTCATATTTATTTAGATCATTTAAAATAAATCCTTTTCTTGCGTATAATAGCAGTGGTAATCATTATTAGTACGTGAAAATATTACCGATCCAAAAATCTGTTTTAAATTCTTCTAATGCATGAACCACAATGCTATTATGTGAAATATATGTTTCGTATCAATATGATTGATGAGGTAAACATTTTAATTTACGAAAAATGTTTTGTTATATTTTCTTGTTTTTTGATATATCCGAATAATAGTATCGAATCTTTGACGCACAATCATTTTCATCTCGCCACCCAGTTTCATTTTGTCAAACGCCTGTGTATTCACAGTTCATTCGACATGTAACCCTTTAAATATAATTGGATGATTCTGATGACGCTATTGCAATAGTAAAATATTGCAATAATAATATAGTTTTTGTGCCCCTGAAGTTACAGCGCCTCTTGTGACTGTAAGTCCAATGTTCGAAAAACATTCTCGACCAACAGATGTTGCAATAGAAGGCTGTCGCTAAAGATGTTGATGTACCGGTGCTTTGCTATCGCTGCTTTCTTCTGGACCTCCTGGCTTCATGGTGTTGCGCCAGAGTGGCTTCAGACACTACGGAAACATGCCGCCACCGAGGGTGGTCCTGAGCCAAATTTTCCCATCTGGAAGAGACAATGCTAAAGCACCTGAGATCATTCTTGCAGACATCCTTGAAACGCTGCTGGGGCGACTAGCCTGTCCCCACCTTTTTCTTTCAAAATTGCCAGATCTAATTTTCGTAACCGCTATATATAAAGAGCTATATATAACAATATTAACATCCAAAATTGTGGAATTTAGGGCTCTGTTCACGGTATAAAGACAGCCCTGTCGGCTGGGGCTTTAGAATACAGTCCATGACTAGCAATATTTGGTCCTTACTTAAACTAGACGGGCGGTCGGAGAGGCCCCCTCCAATCAATTCGCTGGTCACGTCAAGCCCTAGTACCTATAGGATTGTCCCAACTCTATTGTCCTTATGACAACGGCTTTTTATAATATATGTACTAGAAGGCTGTGACTGAGGGTCTTATTGTCCTGGGGTATGACATAAATCTCTATCTGATGGTGAAGTTCTAGTTGTGGAGCTCTGGAGAATGTGGAGTACCACTTCATCACTGTTACTCCTAGGTTCACCCTGACCGGAGTGGTAGCACTGTTACTGTCCATCTATGGGTTAAAAAGAACAAAATGAGTTAAAAGTATGTTTAAAAAAGTTCTACGGACAAAATGGTCCAGTTGCATGCCTTAAAACCAACCAACCAACAACCAACCAAAAGTTTACGGGGTAGTTATAAAACTACTATATGTTATTTGAATTAGTGATTTAAAACCAATTCGAAAATTCCAGTGGTCGATACCCAAAATAATATATATATATATATATATATATGTATATATATTATATATATATTATGTGTGTGTGTGTGTGTGTGTGTGTGTGTATGAGTATGAGTAGCACAGGGATCTGTGCGGTAAAGTAAGGAGCTGGTGGTAGGTGTTGCGCTCACCCCAGATGCTAAAAAACAATCTCCTTGGTCTAGCGCTATTAAAAAGGGGATAGACTCCCTCGCTGACTGGCTGATACCGACTTTAGCCGCCCGTCGACTTTACTTACTTTTACTTTATATATATAATATATATATATATATATATATATATATATATATATACCAACCTACTGGACGAGCAGGATGTGACACAACTTCAATATCTTAAGCAGAGTATAACAGGTTTGAATTCAGAGTTTTCCTTTTCCTAGAGTGGCTACCAAATCAAGGTTAGAGTCCAGTTTGTCATACTATTTACCCATAGGTAGAGGTAAATAGTTAGATGCATACCCTTCCCAAGTGTATGAGTGCTATGTGAAATATAAACAGACTCATACAGGATTTAAAATTGGTTCGCCGAATCCATTTCCTACGACGATAACCATTACCGAAGCGCCTCCGTAAACATAAATCATGATCTAATAAGGCAAATACAAATCGTACTGGATGATGGGAATTTTTCTGTAACGGATTATGGATGCTTTCCCTGAGTTTGTCTACTGATTTTAGAATTTACATTTGTTGAAATGAGAAACGGAAAAGAGAAAAGCTTGTTATGTTTTGTTGGGAGAGCAAAGTTGAAAACAAGAGAATCAAAAAATGTTTTGATAAACTTAAAGACCAGGAGAATGAGAAATGACATTTCACCTTAGATTTTTTACTATGAAGATTCGACTCTGTCATAGGAAGTGAGTCACTGGTACGAAAAGATATCTTAGAAGTCGATGGATAATGGAAATAGGGGGAGAGAAAAATACCAAGCTGTTTTGGTAGGTGCATTGAATTGCCAAAATAAGAATTAGAGAACTAATAGTTGTTTACAAAAAAAAAAAAGAAAGTGGGCTGGGTGGGATTGTGTGCATGTGTATTGTTTTATGACATTGTTTATCAGACAATTGTTTGTAATTTTTTAATTTTACCTGGAATTCCATCATTCTTATTACTCATAGATGACAACAGAGTATTGGAGAAGTATAACAGTATACAGTATTTTTGAAGCTGTAATATTTTTCATATCTGAAGTTATTGTTACTATTTGAGGAACACCTATATTTGTGGCCTTGTGTCAGACTCAGAGAAATCTTAAAAATGTACTACCGATTCTCTGATTATTGCTGGGTGGCCTTTAGGAATCGTCCGAAACAGAACATCAAGAAACAAATAAATTTATCTTACGAGATGTAGGCGACACAATGAGGGTTTAAGGAAAACCTAGAATTGGTGACGGCTAATGGTCATTTGATCCAAGCGACTGTGACCTCTCTTTGACCATATTGATTTGGAACTTTTCAAAAGTTCTTTTCTTTCTAGAAAGTGTTAGATGGTTGCGGACTACACACGATTACTGCTATCGTTGTTTGTAAACAACGAGAGGTTTGTATACCTAATGAAAAGGACGGCCACGCAATTTAGACAATAATAGTGCCGTGAAAGAAAAATGGGCTACATAACACATTGCCATGCATTTTATTTTTTGTTTCTTAAACGTTTCGTCTGCATCTGTCCACTTGTGCACGTGTATGTACTTTACTTTGGTTCAATCTGATTATTTTTTCTTTAAAAGTTAAAAGAAAATTTATTTGCAATGTTTTCTTTGGTAATAATTTACTCGGTATTTTTAATGTGGAAATTGATTGAACTAATTGTTAAAACGTGTCACTTCTTTTTGATCACCTACGTACTTTGGCAAATTGATATATTTTTTCTTCAAAACATAAATATAAAAATAATTTGAAAACCTTTCATTTCTAATTCTGTCTCATATTTTTTTCTTTTTAATTGGATTTTTTTACTAATTGGAAAAAACTTTGAACAAGTTTTTTTTTGTATGAAAGATTCATTAAAAATATTTTATTAATGATTGATGTTTGGGAAAAGAATAGTTGTATGCAGTTCTGTGATCTGAAATTCATTTAGTTGTTAAGAGGAGAATTTCCTCTTTCTTTTTGTTACTTGAATTTTGTGAGAGAAATGAAAATGAAGAATATGGTTAAATTGTGAATCTTCTTTTTCACCTATGTATTACCAAATAGCATTGTACCTTTAAAACCGACCTGATTATTTTTCGCCTGATTCAGCACATATTATTAAACTTAAAGTATAGGGACTGTGTACTCAATGCAGCTCAGTATGTTGATCTACGTCATTCAAGCTAAAGTCAAAGTGTAGTATCTGTAATCATAAAGATCAAATGCGCTTAGTCTAAAACCAAATAGTTATAAAATTTGGCGGGTAATCATTCATTATTTTGAAAAGTATTATTGCAATATTTGCTGAAAATTAAATACAAATAGGAAAATAGGTAAGATGAAGAGTTGTATAGCCACTCAATATCTCGGGTATAATATATATATATATATATATATAATATATATATAATATAATATATATGATAAATCTAATGAGTCAGGACAAACCTATTAAAAGTTTCACTTAATGCTCTCAGGGCTAAGATCTGGCTCAGATCTTAGCCCTGAAGAGCATTAAGCGAAACTTTTAGTAGGTTTGTCTGATTCATTAGATTTATCTTTATTATTTGCTCTACTTAGGTATTGACCACTTTTTACTTATTAGCTTTAGTCTCCCAGCGGTTTTGTATGAATATATATATCTTATATATATATATATGCATATAAATTGTTTTTTTTCTTTTGGCCAAAATATTGTACCAATAGATTTTTTTGTTGGTACGATTATCTTGGTCTTTTCTTTTTTCCAAACATTCTTTTCTTCCCGTTGATGTTTGGTAGTATATTTTTACAATCAAACTATTTGCTGTTTTTTTTTTCCACCGTGAGGATTTACCAACAAGTTTGTATATATATATATATATATATATATATATATAATATATATATATATCTTGGTCAAGATGTTCTTAAGAAGAAATTTCGTCTTTTTTCGAGGTACTCCAAGCAGTCTTGACAGTTGGAATACCTCTTGCGTAAAAAGAGTTTTTGTCTGACAACTCGCGTCGCTGTTTCCCTCATTTCAGTATGCACCTAAATTACAGGCCGACCATTCAACAAGTTCATTGCATGGGTAGAAAACAGTCCAGTTGAAAGTTACAATATTTTAGATCTCCATATTTTTTTCTGAGGAAAGTCTTCGCAGATTTTATAATAAGTTCATATCTGTCTCCTTGCTATCTAACGTCATTTTAAAATACGACATGATATATGTTATTATAGGTCACAAATTCTTTAATATTGTAAGAAATTACTCTTAACTTCTCAAACATATTTAAACTTTGTAGTTTAGGAAAGAGTCAATATTTTTGAGAAGTTAATAGTAAATTTTGTTTGTCATTGTAAATAAATCATGGAATGTAAAAATTATTGCAAAAGTTTTTTTTGTAGAGATATTAATTTCCACGACGTACGCGTATATATAGATCTATGGTATATACCCCCTTTCCTGGCTGTATATAATTGATGAGAGAGTTCTCGTAACAATAGAGAGAGATAAAGAGACAAAGAGATAGATTAGATTAGATTAAAGATGAGAGATCTTACTTGATACACTTCTTACTATTTCTGTTGCTTATATTGACTTCTATTTAAGATTCTGCTGGGGGTTGACTTTCCTTCTTAATTCTTCTTTGGGATGGACTTAACATTGTCTATAATATTACACAAGACTTGGTTTTACTTGATCATGTTTTATTAGCCCATAATTTATTCCGCCGTGAGAAGAGACCGAACCCGGGCGAGATGACACTCAGTCGGCTCTCCTTCAAAGCTGGGTCCGAAACTGCTTAACTATTAAACTATTAACACGTGCCAGTCATAGCACGTTTTCAAGGGATCAAAGGTTATAACGTCACCGGTAATTTTCCATGGGGACCTCTTGATTTTAATCACGAGACTTTAATTTAAGTATTGTAATAATCTAGATTATAAATAACATTGCATTGTTCGGATATCAGCTTCATTTTTTGTCATGGCTCCGATATAGTCTAAGGCATTGCTTTAAAAAAGTTTAAGGATCTATAATTGCTGTTTAGATAAATTGGCAAGTTTTGGTGTGTTAAGTCTGGGTGTATTAATTTTTGGCAAGTCATGCAATCTCTGATGACTGAAATCTGCAGTGTCTTTGGCAACCAAGAGGATAACTTTTCTGAAATATACATCACGCAAGTACCTATTCTTAGGTGTTTAACTTTTAAGTATGTATCAAGAATTATCAACATTGTTAACCGTGTTTTCTGGCTAGTAATATTGAAATACAGGTTTCAGGCCTGTGGACAGATTTGTCTTCACGCCCTCTAGTCTAACTTTGTCTAGTAAAGTTTGGGGTGTTTACTAAGTTTGTACCGGCACTTAAAATCTTGGATCAATATTCTAATTCCACATTCTTCTTGCATAAACCTTAACCAATATAATATTACTTTATGATAAATGACATTATCCAAGATGGTTAATTTGCATTGCAGTCTATGAAGACTATATAGTTCTTGTGCACTTGAAGTTACAGAGCCTCCTGTGGACTGTGAAGTCCAATGTTCGAAAACATTCTCGACCACAGATGTCACATGTAAAGCTGTCCCTGAAGATGTTGATGTGCCGGTGCTTTGTTGCCGCTGCTTTCTTCTGGACCTCTTGGCTTTATGGTGTTGCGCCAGGGTAGCTTCAGACATGGACTGTCCACTACGGAGGCCTGCCGCCACTGAGGGCGGTCCGGAGCAAAATGTACCCAGTTGAGATAATTCTTGCAGACATCCTTAGATATGATAAGGTTCAAGTTTTTATCGATAGATCTAATCACTAACTATATAGATCTATAATTACTTTTATAACTTTTTTCAACGAAGAAAGGTCACTAGTTTACCTCGTTTGATTAACTACAGTGGATTTGGAGGAATGGATAATGATTTTAATTTATCAATTTGTGGATTTCACATTTCAGAAGGATCCCCTGCCCCCCCCCCCCAAAAAAAAACAAAAACAAAAAACCCCAAACAATACAGTTGTTTTTCATCGTGAATCATCAACTCAAATTTCTGACTTGGTAGACAGATCGGTGGGATCATTTAAATTTCAAGTTGAAGTCTTCGGTAATTTTTTTTAACATTTTCACAAATGTTGAAAAAATGGCCGAAACTTCAACTTGAATTAAATTGATAAATAATCAGTTTTTTCCCCCCAGAATGAACTTCTATAATTTCCGTTTCAAGTTGACTTTCAAAATATCTAAAATGATTTCTGAATTTTTTAGATGTGGCTTGATAATTAGTATTATTTGGATTATTCGGACTATTGTCCCCATCTTTATTCGTATCTGTACAACAAGAAGGCCGGAGGTCACATCGACCGAACGTTGTATCGATAACAATAAAGATGAGGACAATAGTCCAAATAAACCAAATAATATATTTAAAATGTGATTCAATGAAGGCTTATTCATAAACTTGGGCGAGAAGCCTCTTTGAAACTTCATGTTAGATGTGAATAATTCCAAAATATGCAAAAATGGGATCTTAACTGTATATCAACCGTCTACATAATCTATAGTTTTATTGAATTTATCTAAGTAGGAATCCTCTATTTCGATTTGGGGTATTTCTATATTATCAAATTTAAATAAATTCTTCCAAATTTGAGTCTATTTGAGACTCCTGTTTGGCATAGATAATTGGGTTAAAGTAATCAATTTTTTTTATCTGAATTTGTAACATAATTTGCAATCGTATAACTTTTCTTCACCTCGCTAATTGGTTTTCGGTGAGAAATTCTGAAATTAAACGATATCAAATTACTCGAGGGCATTCTATCACCCCCCAATGTGGTACATGTTTTCTCCAATGGGCGAAATATTTTAAAGTAAATTGGGACTAAATCCTAGTCTATGTCCGCTCCAATTAATATCCCAAATTTATCCAGAAAATCATTTGATATATCATTATAACATCCATCGATAAAAGTGTTTAAGCCATATTGCTTCAACATTCAATCGTGATTTTTTTTTTTCTCCCGGGCAGTTGTAGTTAAAATTAGTTTCTTGTCAAATAATACTGGCACAGATACGGGAGTTCAATTAGTTACTATGTCAAGTATTAACATTTTTATATGAAAGTTTTTCACGTTATATTCCGTATCAGGAAATATTTTCTAGGCAGACTACTTGATGAATTAGCCCTAATTTAGACTGTAAACAGGTGATAAGTTGACATTGAATATTACTTATTTTTTCTCCTATACCAAATATCCACAGTTATTGAAAGCAATAACACATTTTTCAACAATTGTATTGAGGCCCAAAATGCATGGTTAGAATGAAATGTAACACTATCATTCCCAATTCTTTCGACCCTTCTTTGGGGTTTAAAAGGCTTAGTCTGGTTTTCTTACTGCATGTTCAGCATGGGAATCTGTTAAACTAAATCACAATGAGGCGTAACACAGATTCTCAAAGATATGTGGTTCAAAGTTAACCGACCTGAAAAAATGTAAAAGGTCTTAAAATAAAATAACCGGTGCACTATAACTTTTAATCATCAATGTATCAACACTGAAAATTTAATTAAATTCGGTTAATTCCCTGATTTTTTCTTTTTTTTTTTCTTCGGCGGGGTGAAATGTAATAGTAAATAAAAATAACTTTAAAAAGTTAAAATTTATATTTCCGATTTCTGATTGGAGTGATGATTAAATTACTTTTGAGTTAACTTCAATTTTCTGATCTGCAGGGGAAGTTGACATTTTGAACAGAGAAATATATAAAATCTAATACTTGACATAGTAACTAATGGAACTCCCGTATCTGTGCCAGTATTATTTGACAAGAAACAATATTAACTATAACTGCCAGGGAGAATTTAGGTACGTTAAGTTCGACTTAACCATAATATCCTTATAAACAAAGGGATCAGAACTTTTGCGATAAAATATGTGAAACTTAATGTGTGGTTAGATTTAGATCGTTGCAATATTTACTTTGGCTTCAGATTTATTTCTACTTCCGTTGGCACGTTTTTCCAGGTGGAATTTTCATCATCGTAATTTATCGTTATACGCATCATTGAACAAAATGTGCTCATCAATAGCCACTTCATTGTGTTATCCTTGCTATATTATATTTCAGAACATTATCCATTATTTCTTTGTTCAAAATGTCAACTTCCCTGCAGATCAGAAATTGAAGTTAACTCAAAATTAATTCAATCATCAGTCCAATCAGAAATCGGAAATATCAATTTTAACTTTTTAAAGTTATTTTTATTTACTTTTTTTATTGAAGTCATTTTAAAAGTATTTTTATTTGCCTCTGCCGGCTGGGGTATTACAAAAAAACAGACTGCCTCTCTGCAGATGAGGTAAGACTCTCCCACTATTGGCCGTGGATGGCGAACCGAATGCTTAAAAATGGAACCCATGTGACTGAGCAGTCGATATCATGCAACACTCCACTGTTAGGCCATTAAATAGCTAT
>CM042157.1:2220415-2232915 GCA_023376005.1 Doryteuthis pealeii
CGAGAGAGATTGTTTTTTGCCCATGCCCTCCTGCCTTTTGCCACAATCTGCTGGCTTTTTATAACCATCCTCTAAGCTTACACTCATCTACTCTCCTGTTTTTCGCCCATCCCTCTACCTTTCGCCACATCTCTGCTTTTATACCACCCTGTTATGCTTACACCCATCTACTCTCTGTTTTTCGCCCATGCCTCTGCCTTTCGCCACGTTCTCGGCTTTTATACCACCCTGTTAAGCTTACACCCATCTACTCTCTGTTTTTCGCCCATCCTTCTGCCTTTCGCCACATCTCTGCTTTTATACCACCCAAAGCTTACACCCATCTACTCTGTTTTTCGCCCACCCTCTGCCTTTCGCCACATCTCTGCTTTATACCACCCTTAAGCTTACACCCATCTACTCTCTGTTTTTCGCCCATGTCTCTGCTTTCGCCACATTCCGGCTTTTATACCACCCTGTTAAGCTTACACCCATCCACTCCTGTTTTTTTTCGCCCATGCCTCTGCCTTTCGCCACATCTCTGCTTTTATACCACCCTCTTAAGCTTACACCCATCTACTCTCTGTTTTTCGCCCATCCCTCTGCCTTTCGCCACATCTTTGCTTTTATACCACTCTCTTAAGCTTACACCATCTACTCTCTGTTTTTCGCCCATGCCTCTGCCTTTCGCCACATCTCTGCTTTTATACCACCCTGTTAATGCTTACACCCATCTACTCACTGTTTTCACCCATGCCTCTGCCTTTCGCCACGACTGGCTTTTATACCACCCTGTTAAGCTTACACCCATCTACTCTCTGTTTTTCGCCCATCCTCTGGCTTTCGCCACATCTCTGCTTTATACCACCCTGTTATGCTTACACCCATCTACTCTCTGTTTTTCGCCCATGCTCTGCCTTTCGCCACGTTCGGCTTTTATACCACCCTGTTAAGCTTACACCCATCTACTCTCTGTTTTTCGCCCGCCTCTGCTTTCGCCACATCTCTGCTTTTTATACCACCCTCTTAAGCTTACACCCATCTACTCTCTGTATTTCGCCATCCTCTGCCTTTCGCCACATCTCTGCTTTTATACCACCCTCTTAAGCTTACACCCATCTACTCTCTGTTTTTCGCCCATCCTTCTGCCTTTCGCCACATCTCTGCTTTTATACCACCCTGTAGCTTACACCTATCTACTCTCTGTTTTTCGCCCATTCCTCTGCCTTTCGGTTCATCTCTGGTTTTATACCACCCTGTTATGCTTACACCCATTTACTCTCTGTTTTTTGCCATGCCTCTGGCTTTCGCCACATCTCTGCTTTTATACCACCCTGTTAAGCTTACACACATCTACTCTCTGTTTTTTCGCCATCCCTCTGGCTTTCGCCACATCTCTGCTTTTATACCACCCTGTTAAGCTTACACCCATCTTACTCTCTGTATTTCGCCCATGCCTCTGCCTTTCGCCACATCTCTGCTTTTATACCACTCTCTTAGGCTTACACCATCTTACTCTCTGTTTTTCGTCCATGCCTCTGCCTTTCACCACATCTCTGCTCTTATACCACCCTCTTAAGCTTACAACCATCTACTATCTGTTTTTCGCCCATACCTCTGCCTTTCGCCAGATCTCAGCTTTTATACTACCCTGTTAAGCTTACACCAATTCTACACTCTGTTTTTCGCCCATGATCTGCCTTTCACCACATCTCTGCTTTTATATCACCCTCTTAAGCTTACACCCATCTACTCTCTGTTTTTCGCCCATGCCTCTGTCTTTCGCCACATCGCTACTTTTATCCCGCCCGCTTAAGCTTACACCCATTTCCTCTCTGTCTTTCGCCTATCTTCTGGCTTTCACCACATCTCTGCTTTTAGCCCACCAACTTAAGCTTACACCCATCTCCTCTCCCATCCTACTTCATCCCTCTTCCTTTCCGTACATGTCTGCTTTTAACCCACCCTGTTAAGCTTCCAACCATCTACTCTCTGTCTTTCGCCTATCCTTCTGCCTTTCGCCACATCTCAGCTTTTAGCCCACCTTGTTAAGCTTACACCCATCTCATCTCTGTTTTGGGCCCATCCCTCTGCCTTTCGCCACATTTCTTTTAGCCCACCCACTTAAGCTTACACCCATCTCATCTGCCATTCTTCCATCCTACTTCATTTCGAAAACTCTCTGCTTTTAGGCCACCCTTTAAATCTTACACTCATTTCCTCTGTCTTTCGCCAATCCCTCTTCATTTCGCCACATCTCTGCTTTTAAACCCACCCTGTTAAACTTACAACCCATCTGCTCTCTTTCTTTTGTCCATCCCTCTGCCTTTCGCCACATCTGTACACCCGCTTAAGCTTACACCCATCTCCTCTCTGTCTTTTGCCAATCCTTCTGCCTTTCGCCACATCTCTGCTTTTAGCCCACCCTGTTAAAATGTCACCCATCTCCTCTCTGTCTTTCGCCCATCTCTCTGCCTTTCGCCACATCTCTGCTTTTTTGCCACCGCGCTTAAGTTTTCACCCATCTCCTCGCTGTCTTTCGCCAATCCCTCTGCCTTTTGCCACATTTCTGCTTTTAACCCACCCTGTAAGGCTTACACCCATCTACTCTCTGTTTTTCGTCCATGCCTCTGCCTTTCGCCACATTTCTGCTTTTATCCTACCCGCTTAAGCTTACACCCATCTCCTCTCTGTCTTTCGCCTATACTTCTCGCTTTCGCTACATCTCTGCTTTTAGCCCAGCAACTTAAGCTAACACCCATCTCCTCTGCCATTCTCCCATCCTACTTCATCCCTCTGCATTTCGCCACATCTCTGCTTTTATACCACCCTGTTAAACTGACACCCATCTCCTCTCTGTCTTTCGCCTATCTCTCTGCATTTCGCCACATCTCTGCTTTTATCCCACCTTGTTAAGTGTACACCCATCTCCTCTCTGTTTTGGGCCGATCTCTCTGCCTTTCGCTACATTTCTGCTTTTAGCCCACCCACTGGCCAGTGCATTACTGGCTGTTGATTGAGACGTTTTGGCTAAGCTTAACTGCCAAAATACGTCTTGATATATAGCTATATATATATATAATATATATATAATGTAATGCTATCACTTACAATTATAGCATAATAACTAAAAAAAGAAGATATAAGTCACACAATATTAGAAATTAACCCTGAATGCATATACGCCTTTATGTACAGTGTAAGGTTCAAAGTGATATATACTTGAAGATATAACTCCGACAAGGGTTGATAGACAAAACATTTAATATGGTACAGCACATGGATAAACAGGGTACATAATACATAGGTGTACATAAACATACATACAAAAGTAGAAGGGAAAAACATAAAAGTACAGACATGAGACTAAGAATAGTCCATGCTGTATAAATCACTTACAGTAATGTAAGGGGGCCCAAGCCCCCAACGAGAGGGGGATAGACCAGAGTCTAACCCATGTGTCTCGTAGGTCGAGGAACAGGAAAAAGAGAAAGAGACGTTCAAACCAGCCGCTTAAATCTAACCGTTCCCTAGCGGGAACCAGCAAACTAAACGGGCAGACAACTCTCCGGACAAAATACGAAAGTAACGCCACAACAGTATGTGTACAAAATATTCAGTATGTATATCTAAAAAATAGAGGTGATGAGTAAAAACAAATTTCAAATCTGAATTCAGCCCCTCCCCAAATTAGGTTAAAACAGCTATTTTTGTGCTTGCCTCAATTTCTTTGTAAACCAGTGTTATTAAACAAGCTATGTCCAGAAATGTATTGGAAGTAATTTACTACATAAATTGCATTGAAGTAATTTTACTACATAAATGCATTGGAAGTGATTTTACTACATAAATGCATTGGAAGTGATTTTTACTACATAAATGCATTGGAAGTGATTTTACTACATAAATGCATTGGAAGTAATTTTACTACATAAATGCATTGGAAATTTTACTACATAAATGCATTGGAAGTGATTTTTACTACATAAATGCATTGGAAGTAATTTTACTACATAAATGCATTGGAAGTAATTTACTACATAAATGCATTGGAAGTAATTTTACTACATAAATGCATTGGAAGTAATTTTACTACATAAATGCATTGGAAGTAATTTTACTACATAAATTCATTGGAAGTAATTTTACTACATAAATGCATTGGAAGTAATTTTACTACATAAATGCATTGCATTGGAAGTAATTTTACTACATAAATGCATTGGAAGTGATTTTACTACATAAATGCATTGGAAGTAATTTTACTACATAAATGCATTGGAAGTAATTTACTACATAAATGCATTGGAAGTAATTTTACTACATAAATGCATTGGAAGTAATTTTACTACATAAATGCATTGGAAGTAACCTCAGCATCAAATCTGAATTCAGCTGCACCCCAAATTAGGTTAAAACAGTTATTTTTTGTGCTTGCCTCAATTTCTTTGTAAACCAGTGTAATTGATTTTAATAGAATTTTCAGAACTTGCGAATTTATTTTGCAAATGACATTATTTCAAAATAACCGTGTGAAAATATTTTATATGTTAATCATTCCGCTGCTTATCTGGTTTTCGGAAGTTTAAAAAACAATCAAATGAAATTTAAAATATCTACATGATTTATAAGGAAAATTTATTCAAAAATATAACAATTTATTCTAAATCGTCCGATAAAACTGCAATAAAATTAATACAATGTTTATTTTTAAAATTTGGTTTGTACATAGATATATAAAATGGAGATTAAAATGGTATCTTTCTAAAAAGACATTTTGTGGTTGTCCACTGACATGAATTATTGTATCTAATCTATACATATTAAAGGGAAGTTGTGTGTATGTATGTATGTATGGGGAGAAACTACGAACATAAAACAATTAATGACATAGTAAATATATACACATTCACTATCGACAGATCTTGCTTTTTGAGCAAAAATAATGAACGATTGATAAATATTCGTGAAGATAATTAAAATATAAAATTTAAATAGTAACAGCATGGATTTTTTGCATTTAATATTTTAGATAGGAGACATTCATTTTTCTTTTCAGAGTGTATGCGCACTTTTTTCCTGACATCCCACCAGGCCCGATCATCACAATGTCTTTTTTACGTAGGGATTTTAATGGGCATCTTGTGATGATCCAACCCACGTAATAATGGATCTGCGAGACTAAGTTTTTGCCCCCCCCTACCCAGGCAACGCCGGGAAGTCGCTTCTATTTTTAGATATAAAAGCAGAGAGTGAATGTCTGTGTTGTTGCATCTTTTTGTACATTAATACATTGCTGTCTTTCTGAACTTTCGGTTTGCAATTTTGATGAATTGAAACTTTCAATTCAAACTTAAATCAATTCAGATTTGTTTTATTTAATTCTATATTTTTGTTATCATTTCTTCATTTATAGACGAACAATATACTTCAGATTTTAAATCTACAATATTTATGAATGTATCTTTCTCTTTATTTGTAACCCAGATATGACGTTTCATTTTAAATATAAATGTTTACTCATTTTATGTTTAATTTAATGTATTGAAATTGAAATATATATGTTCATTTAAATATCAACATGCAGGTAAGGGACAATATAGTAAAGATTAAACACACATACAAACATATATAAAACCAGGCAACTGTATATTTATCAAATTGAGTTAAATGTTAATATTTCTATGGTCGATTTTTAAAGTGCTTTCCTATATGATTCTCACAAGTGTAGATGAAATGGAATTCTTTCCCACAAAATATACATCCGTATGTTTTTAACCCAGTATGGATACGTGTGATTTCAGAAAATATCATGATGGTGACAAGTTGTGCGTGTACGCACGCTCAGCTTCTATCATCTCATGGTAATCCCGTGATTGATCCGGGACATTGGGGGCAAAAAAATCACTAACAACAAAAAATAGTGATAATATCAAGAAAATAAAATCGATCTTGATAAATAATAATTTAATAATTAAAGACTTGGTCTTAAAAAATACGCGTTTTCGACCTCGTTCATTTTTTTGTTTTACGGTAGTAAGAGCAATCTGCTGTGTACACTTCTTACTACAACTGAGTTTTACGTACTTCTTGAAAACGACTTGACGAGATTGAATTTTTTGTGGATACTTCTTTTTTAAATGTCAATATAAATTTGTTTTTTTTATACAGAATTTCATGGTTTATATCTTGTATTATAACATTCTGCTGGTTTATTTTTTATTAAAGTAATATCAAAAAATTTATTTTTTAGCTATCTCAGACAGACTAAAAAAATGGCGGTCTTATTCAGTAATTGTTAAACAAATTCTTAGAAATTAAAACCAGTACTTGATTAATTTGCTTTGCGTATATGTGTATAAATAATGTGTATTTACTATATAATATATATTATATACACGTAGTAAATGCTGATCCCTATCTCGGTTTTGTCAATGCAGTATTGAAATGAAAGAATCGCTTATGACAAAATGTACTTAAGTAAGGTGCAATGGCTGTCTTTCCTTTTTTCCATTTGTGAAGAAGGTGAATAAAACATCAGACCCTGAAGAGAATTCATTTGTGAAGAAGATTTTGTCCTCTCCGAAAGGAAAGACATATTTTATTCATTCGGAGAGTCAAATATGTTGAGGTATATTTGTTGTTCCCTCATGTTCCCTCATTTGAAAGAATTGCATTTTCTATTTTTGGGGGTGGGGTGGGGGTGGTGGTTCTATTTAACGAGTAGTCGTTTCTGTGCAAATTTTTGAAATTTCAGTGAATTTTCAAATTTCATTACTATCTTCTTTGATGTTTGTTTTATCGTCACTACGATCCACAGTCTTCGAATTAGTAGACGAAGAAAGCGTGTATTAATTCTATTTGTGTGTAATATTTTATATCGATCTATGTTAATTCAGTTAACTAGCAAAATAAAAAGACACCCCCCGGGCGATGTAAATAAATTTTTGAAAGATATTGCCTGAGGGGATGGAAGCTGAAAATTCAATGTCATAGAGTGTGTACCCTAAGTATGTAAAATCGTCAAATTTATTAAAGGAGTAAAAAAAGAAAGAAAGAAAGACAATTTGAAATGGAAACAGTTCCGTTAACTTTAAATGTATATTAAAATAAAACAAACTATATATGAATATATAACGCCGGGCATCTATTTATTGAAACAATGAGGATTGTCTAACGTTGCATGCTCACATTTTGAGTATATTTATTCTATGTTATGACGCTGGATTATGTGTTTGGTAAGGTGACGTAAGCAGTGACGTCATTTTTGTTACAGACAAAAACCGGAAGCGAATCTCTATTATCAATAGATAAGTTAATTAATGCAAAACTGGGTCATATTCCTAGCCGTATGGATCATTTTGTATGCGACAAGGCCACCCATTTGAGTGGATCTTCTCGCACATACCACCCAGCTGTATCTATTTTTCTTTCGTGTGTATTTTTCATGTCGATTTTACAATATTAAAGTAACTAGTCTTTTTTAAAAATTATTTACATTCATGTTTCTTTTCTTCAGTGTGGATTCTATGATATTGCTTTAGATAATAATTCAGGTCAAAACACATATTACACATTTTGAATTTGTGGTTGAAAATAGCGGGAAAATGCGGATAAAATAACACAGCAACTAAATTTAAATGGTATTTCGCCTCGGTCTTTTGTGAAGCTTTTTTAAATTTATTCAAATGGGTTGCATAGTCTACTTTAATGCTGTAAAGGTAATGTTTGGAGGGCGGGCAGAAGATGAGGGAGCGTACATAGCGATAAGGAAGGAAAAGAGGGGAGATATGGATTTGTGAGTGAGGAAAAAGAGTAATGGATCTATATGTGGGGTATGGTACTTTTATGGGGTCATTTATAGTCATGAAATTTGATAGTCTGGTAGTAAGTTAGTGTGTAGAGATTGTTGTCTGGGAAGGCCTGTGAAAGCTGGGGGACTGGAATATTTTTTGTTTTCGGAAAAGGTAACGGGAACAATAAAATGTTGTTACGTGCTGTTTTTGAACAAATACTCAAAGGAATGTATTACAAACAACTGTTATACGGCCACTTATCTCCCATCTCACAATCAATACAAGTAAAACAACTAAGGCATACCAGACACTGATGGGGAAGTAAGGAGGTAATCCTAAGTGACGTTCTATGTGCAATTATACCTGGACACACCAACATATCATAGAAGGTTTGGTTTAAATTCTCTGTTCAAACTTTCATCCCATCATTTATTCATAATATTATATTTGTTGTGCTGTGGCAGCACATTGTTATTCAATGCACAATTTTCATTTATATTATTCTGAATACATTTAGAATATTTTACAAAACAATCTCACAATAAAGCATTTATCTTAAGCAAATTTATTTCTCCTCATAATCGAATCTTATCAGACAATATGATGATTTTTGTAAGATCATATCTGCTTTCTAAGCAGATATTAAAACAGCTGTGCGTAGATTCAAAAATACATATCTGTATATTAGATATGATTAATTGATTAAACAGAAGTTTTCTTATGCGAATCTGAAGTTTATCGTACACAGCAAATCGATTCAAACCCGAGTTATAAAGATATGCGACAAAATGCCCTGTGATAGAAAAATATTGATATTGATAATATACATTACTATATTATAAGTAAACAGTGCTCAATATTATTGATAGAATATGGTCATCTAAGTTAGGGAAGTGAAGACATAGAATCAACGTCCCTTGGTAATTGACAACGTCTCGCCTATATGATTTTCAAACCAAGTTTTGGTTTGAAGAGCGTATAAGCGAGAAACTGTCCATTACCAAGCACTGTTGACTTTATGTCTTCGCTACCATAACTTTATATTGTTACACACTGGACCCGCAAAAACACAAACACTTGTATTTTAGGAAAATATAAGAGACGTTTATTTCCCCGGTTGTGTACAGCTGAGAGTCGTGGGCAGGGTTACGCAATGTGGAGCCTTTGGGAGTTATCTTGAACCTGATCGCCGTCTGCCTGATCGATCTCAACGGGCTTCATTTATTTGTAATCTGACCTCCGGTGTCACGCCTCCTTGTTCGTGACACCTACGCAGTTTTTTCTGTAGACACTCCTCTTCGCCCACGCCGGTTGTTTTCATTGGCTAAGGGCTACGCCTACAGATTTCTGCACTGAAATCATGACAAACATCCACCTGCATTTTCAGGTGCAAAAGGTCAGGTCGGGGCCACATCCTGTTTTCGTTTCCAGGCTGCACCTGGCCCCCATGCACTTCCTATTCAGCCCGGTCCTTGGGTGCACCGATCAGACAATATATTACAATATATATTACTTGGTATTATTTGGATTTTTCGGACTGTTTCCTCATCTTTAATGTTATATACACAACGTTTTGGCCGATGTGTCCTCCAGAATTCTTCAGGTGTTTCTTTTCAAACCTTCTCGAAATCGGGAATCTCTTCTTCGAACTCAGGAGCCTTCATATCGTAATCGGAAGTCCACCGGGGTTGATTGTTCTCATTCCGTTAACCCTAACAGGGTGAAAGTGTTAAGCAATTTTAAGTATTCTATGTTGTTATCACCCAGGACCTTGATTGACTTAGAACTATACTAACTCAATCCTTATAACCGTAACGCTATATGTCTTGACAACTCAAAGTGAATCTTTGGAACTTATAAACCTAAAACATTTACCTTTATACTTATGCAGTGATGCTGATAGCATTTTGATTTAGTGCGTTATGGGACGCACATATTTGCTTTGAATGAGTCCCAGGGAAAATTTATGTGCCCCAACTAAAGCCGTCTAAATCCTACCTTTTAACCATTCCTGTGTAATTCGTTTCTAAGAAACTATTGAAATGTATTTACAGTTAGCTTAAATGGTGAGAGAAGAAAAACAAATTTAGTTAAATTAGGAAATTTTAGCAATGAAAGACGGGAGTGATGGAAGGGTAGTTTTAGGTCTTGTATTTTTCGATCATACTCCCCTGTTTCACATTTTTTTTCATTTGCATTCTTATTTAGTTTCATTTATCTTTCTAACATAATATATTTTATTACATTAAAACTTAAATACTTGCACTCGGAGGTTGCATATATTTGCTAGTAATAATAAATAAATGAATAAGAAGAAATAGCATGCCAACTGAAAACAAATCTTTTTTCGTGTGGAAAGCAAAACAGAAAGTCATTGTTATGTCTTTTTTTCTTTTGTGTTTTTCTTTTGAGTCTTTCAGTGTCAGTATTTTAACAAGTCCCTTTTCTGGCTTTTGATTTGTTTTCACTTGTCTTACTTTTCCCTTTTTATACAGTAGATCATGTCAGTTCTTTTCTTTTGTATTCCACTCTTTTTAGTCTTTGTGTATTCAGCTACTTTCTTTCCGGTATAAAATCAAACATAACTTAAAACGGTAACTGTGTTTTGTAGTCAAATATTGCCGGTGCATGCATACATGTACAAGTGACCCTTTTATGCGTTGACGTCTCTTGAAAAGCCAGTATATTAGCATGGATTCTTATTATATTTTGTTAATATGCTATATTTACGCCTACTGTTACGATATGCAGTATCAGGGCATTATTATGTTGATTCTATTTTATCTATATATAAAGGTCATTTTGTGTGTATGTAGGAGGGGCGTTCAATAAGTAATGCCCCTGACCCATTCCCCATAGCAGTAGAGCAACGAAACTTGGCACAGTTATTAGTCTTTTTCTACATAGGAACCACACAGAGTTACGCATTTCTCCCATTGTTTGATGTAGCTCTGGAGACCGTTTTTGTAGAACACCCAGGTTGGTCCTCCAACCACAACGTGATTTCAGAAATCAAGGCTACATCATCTGGGAAACGCTTTCTTTTGACCAATCTGGGACCACAGAGTTCCGACCATGTTTGAATTCACGATGCCGGCGTTTTACAAGGTCAATGATGGGGCATCATCACCATAAGTTACTTCATTTCATCAAAGTCTCCCGTGGTGTGCGTCCTTTCAAATACAAAAACCGGATCACTGCTCGACACTCAACAGGCTCAATTTCACACTTGACTCATTTCAAACACCTGTAAATCAGAAACCACAATTAGTTCAGAGCTGTAATTTGCCGCTTAATCTATAGAGATAAACATAATTGCATATGCAAAATTTCAGCTAGATCAAACAACTAGAAAGTGGGTCAGGGGCATTACTTATTGAACGCCCCTCGTATGTCCGGAGAAAACTATGGAAATAAAACAATTAATGACAAAGTAAATATAGATATACATTCACTATCGCAGATTTTGCTTTTTGAGAAAAAAATTATATAGATGTGATTTATTTTTTTGAAGATAATTAAAAAACAAAATTTGAATAGCAAGAGGATGGATTTTTGTTTTGAATTCAATATTCTAAACAGTAGACATTAATCTTTCTTTTCAGTTGGGCTGGATCAACGCAAGATTTAAAAAAGTTGATATGTCGTTAAACAAAAAAAAAAAGAAAAGAAAGAAAACCAGGTAGTTTCGCCAATATTTTGTTTCTTGCGAACCTTAAAAAGAAATATTATTTTAGCTCTGGATTGGCTGAGCACGGATAGATTTTGAAATGGGTCATCCTGTGAGGATCTAATTCACGATTCAGTTATAATGGATTTGCGAGACTAACTTTTACCTTTTAACTATTTCTTGTTCAATTATGAACATACGACTCTTACACGAAGCGTATCATATATGAAAAGCTTCTTGTATTATTTGGATTATTTTGACTATCGTCCTCATCTTTATTGTTATCTGAACAACGTTTCGGCCGATGTGCCCTCCGACTTTTTACAGGTATTTCTTATCGGACTCAGCAGCCTTCTGAACTCAGGAACCTTCTTTTTGAACTCGGGAACCTTCTTGTCGTAATCGGGAGCCATCACGGAACTTTGAACCTAAGCCTTTATTCAATACACGGGGGTGGGTATCCTGTTCTCATTCCAATACAGATTTTGATTTATGATATTCTCATTGTTGATGATGTCACATTGTCAGAGATTTTACTTAATGGGCCATCCTGTGAGGATCCACGATTCTGTAATAAAGGATTTGCGAGACTAACTTTAAAATATATCTCCTCTATCCAGGCGACGCAGGGTAGCCACTTCTAGTTGTGCATAAAGATTTACAAACTGGAATTCGACAATGTACAATCAGCTGTAAACAAATGAAGAACGGTTGCACTAATCGTGATCATCAGACATAACAAAAAACTTCTTATCGTGAATTCGGTGTCCTTCATCTCCCAAACCCTTTTAGAACATATCAGCTAAAACATCTATCAAGTCATTAATCTTCTTCCTTTTGTCTATCTTCCCTTGTGACCTCCCTGGCGTTGACGTCTAACTCCGAAGGGATTTTCAGGTTCAATCACTTTCCTACCAGACACACGTCTTCTGTGATTTTCTTATCTATATCTGGCTTTTATCTACTCATCGCTTATATCTGTCTCGCCATGTACGGTTTGTTTGTGTGCCGGTGTGTGATTATTTCCTTTCCTTAAACTATGTATGGGCGAAACC
>CM042157.1:2237915-2282915 GCA_023376005.1 Doryteuthis pealeii
ATATTAGAAAGTAACCCTGAATGCATATACACCTTTATGTACAGTATGTGTACAAAATGTACAGTATGCATATCTAAAAAACTAAATATGGTTAGTAAAAACGGATTTTAAATCTGAATTCAGCACCCCCAAATTAGGTTAAAATAGCTATTTTTGTGCTTGCCTCAATTTCTTTGTAAACCAGTGTTATTTTTAATAAAAAAGTAAATAAATCAAGTTTCAAAAATAAATTTAGTGATTTCTTTTTCAAAGAAGCAAACAAGCCTAGTCCTATTTCTTCTTATTAATTACTATTTTGGAGTAGAATAGAGATTTTTAAAAATGTAAATGAATTAAATTTAAAAAATATATTTTAGTGATATTTTTAAAGAAGCAAACAACAATCTAGCTTATATGGTATTTAATACTTATCTAACAATATTAGGGGATGGGTGAACCTCCATATATACTTCCCTGGTATAAATGAATAAATAGGGGGAAACATAGTAAAAATACATATCCTAATATATATTAGAAAGAAAACTATTTTAAACATAAAGTCATCTAAAGGTGAATTAAGTATAGACATTTTCATGATTGATTTTTCATAGAATTTTGATATTTTTCTGTAGTAATGATACTGACTATAAATTAAATGTTCATTGTTAAACTTACTCAATTCCTGAAACAACTGACGTAAGCAGTAACGTAGTTTCTGTTACAAAATTTGAAATAGAGACCGAATCTCTATTATTAATAGATTATTGCATAGAGAATATGAATATAGATAATATTAAATTATATACATTATAATTATATATAATTATAATACGTATAATATAATATACTAAATTATCAAATTATATATGAATGTAAATATTAGATAATTGAAAAATGATATTATAAATTCAGAATAATTTGAATTTCGTACTTTTTATGGAAAATTATTCGCAAAAAACATAGTTTACAAAGAATGATAGAATGAATTACAGATTTTAATATGGGAGAAATGTGAGGCGGTTAATCTGACAATATGTGGAGAAAAGTAGACGATGCAACGTTTCGGCCATTTAGACCATCATCAGGACCAAAACTAGAACTGGGCTTTTGGTCCTGATGATGGTCTAAATGGCCGAAACGTTGCATCGTCGACAACAAACATCCAGTTTCCATAACATCCCGTGTTTGTCTACTTTTCTCCACATATTTTAATATATTTATGCAGATAGTATTTAGATAATAGATATTAATACTTTTGATTTAAAAAGATTGGAAACAAGAAATGTATTTGAGACAAATGAATCTAACATTGATAATATCATAACTCAGCAAAACGAAAAATCAACTTAGCTAATAAGAAATGACATGTTTTCAATATCCGGTTGTTTGTTAGGGGTTAGTTTTATAATTTTTTAAAATCTAAAAATCGTCTGTTAAAACAACCGGATATTGACGGTGTAAATGAAAAACATGTCCTTTCTTAATCGAGATCAAAAAGGGGTGCATAAAGGTCATATGGTCCGTTTAATGGGAAAATAAATAATTATCAAAAAATTATCAGTCAAGAGTGGTTACGCTTTGATCATGATAGACTTATATAAAATAACCGTTTTTTTAACTGTTAAATTTTGATCTAAATAAATTTAATTTTTTTAAAAAATCCTATTAGATTTCTTGAAAAATAAAGAAATATTCCTATCATAATATTTTAGATGTGGCTTGGGTGTAGAGTCTTTTCCGCTATGTAATGAAATATTATATTAAAATATAAATGCTAATTGAAGTACATAAGAATGCAGATAAAAAAAGATTTGCAACAGAGGGGGTGGGGGATAATCGTAAAATAGAGCAACTGAATAGACCGAGATTTTTTTGTTTCTCGTTATTTAGTTATACATTTTCGGTTCTTGGGGAAACAGAAAAGATTTACAATTATTAAACTGCGATGAGAAAAGATTTGTCAAAACTAATTGAAAATGAAACCTAAGCAATTTTGTTCATTTTATTTACATGAATATTTAAAGAATATAATCTTCGTCAAATGATGCATTTGTAGTGCAAGAAAATAGTATGAATAATATATAAACCATCATCGCAATTATTGACTATTAACAAAAATATGCACCTTTCAAATGCAGGTACTTAGATTTTAATGTAAT
The DNA here is from genome assembly GCA_023376005.1 of Doryteuthis pealeii. NCBI lineage: Eukaryota > Metazoa > Mollusca > Cephalopoda > Myopsida > Loliginidae > Doryteuthis > Doryteuthis pealeii. Next base: position 2,240,054 of record CM042157.1, read on the forward strand.
AAAATATCATATCAAATTGGAAATGCCAATAAAACTAAATAAGAATGCAGATAAAAAGATTTAAAAGACAAAGGGACATAATCGAAAAAAAGAACAACTGAAATTTACTCTTCCATCACTCCCGTAAATCAGAGCTAAATTTTCCTAATTTAACTATTTAGTTAAAATAGGAAGTAAAAAATAAAATGACAGTTATTTCTTCTTATTAATGGATTTCTTTTAAGATGTTGGTCATATTCATTAAGCAAAAATCAAACAATTAGAAATCAATAATACTAAACACATATCTATAGAAATCAAATTTTTAATATCAATATGCAAATTAGTCTTCCCGTTCACACTGTAAACGCTATTTTGTTGTTGTATATATAAATATAATTGCATATTATTAGTATGTAGATATAGTGAACAGTATTAATAAAGTAAAATAATTTTATTAATAATTGAGGTTTAAATTAAAAGATAATAATAATCATGCAAAATGACGTAAATAATTAAGGGAATTGTGACTTGAGTAGTAATATAGTTTCGGTTACAGACAGACAAATACACAGACAATCTCCATTATTATAAGATTTTGTTAAGAACTGTGTTAATAAAAATCCAGAAACTTATCACATATTCATTTTGTTCATATTGTACTTAAAAAAAAACCAAACAGCTTAGTGATTTCATTTTAGTAAAAATAAAGAATAATTGAACTCATTTCAATGCGTGTTTAAAATTGTATTTTTTTTTAAATTGTCAAACTATTAGAAAACATTGCAAATATGTTTTTTTTTTAGATATCCCCAGGGAGAAACATTTAGATTTTAAACAAATGTGATAGTTACATTATTACACGTTTAAATGAATCTATTGCCTGAGAGAATTCAGAAGAAAAAAAACGGAAGAATTTGAAATACATTTGGAAGATGAACTAAAATATATTTTCTGAGTTGAATACAATCTACCATCTTGGAAAGAGCACACAAGTCGACGTGATGCGAGGAAAGTAGAGCAATAACTTCGACAATTGACATCGCCAAGTGTAATTGTTATAGACCCACTAACATATCTCAAGTATATAATGAGAGAGAGAGAGAGAGAGAGAGAGAGAGAGAGAGAGAGAGAGAGAGAGAGAGAGAGAGAGAGAGAGAGAGAGAGAGAGAGAGAGAGAGAGAGAGAGAGAGAGAGAGAAGAGAGGAGGTATAGATGGTTGATGAGATGATGGCTCTTACTTGTTAACTCGCTGCTTACTGTATCTAACTCGGCCATGTTCTTCAGTCTGACTTCACTTCATGGCCTTCTTCTGGGGGAGTTTCTTTGTTTATTTCTTCGGGATGACATTTCTTGTTTTTATTTAACTAAACAAACAATACTTGTTTTTTTCCTCTAAAGTTTTATTTCATCCACACCCAGCCCATGATTCCGTCGCGGCGGAGAAGCGACATTAGAGCGAGTTACTTTCGAGTCCGATCGCTCTGAAATCATTGGTCGCATCTGAAGCTAAACTATTTCACGCATAATTGTGCGCTTTTTAAGGTGAAGTTGCTATCATCATCATGCCAATCCTAAGCCCAACGGTTATGGAAATTTCCCACCCCCGAATTTAAATCTAACGAACCTTATTCAAATATCTTCAGGTAATTCAGAAGCTGTCTATGAAATTATGTAGCATAATGATCTGGTTACAAGTCAGTTAAACTATCATTTGGGACTCTAGTAAATTGCATATTTACAATACAATAGATGAAATCTTAGGATATCCTAAACGAATACATAATTTGGCTCTGAAGGCACACCTCTGCTGTATCTAGATTTTAGTAGTTTTGGAGGCATGAATATACACTGTTAAGGAAAAGGGTTGAAAGCCTTGCTTATAAGTGTATTTATTTTCTACGAGTTTTGCAATTTCACGCTGTAGAAAAGCCCAGGCACAACAAAGTTCAGGAAAAAATCTTATAACGGGATACATACTCTCAGTAAACACCGTTTCTTTCTCAAACACGCTAGTTCAAATCCTTTGATAAGTGAACAATATACACTATCTTCTCTGTCGTCGACACTCACTCCTCTCATTGCCTGGTTCGTTCTGCTCAGTGTGAACAACTACATGCTTTTATTACAGTTCTGCTAGCCGTTATATAAATTACACCTCTTGCCGTTCAATTTTTTTATGCACGGCACAAGCGATTCTTTTCCGCTTATGTCGGGGCATCGGTTATGCCTATTCCCCAGACAAATATATTGTCATAAAGAAAAATAATTAAGGGTGAAACGAGCGTGGTCTCATTAAATAAGCATATAATAAGAATTCCTACGCAATTCTTATAGTGCAATGGTTACCAAGTTAGTTTCCTTATTTTTTACAGTGGTACCTGCCAATCGGTAATTCTTTTTATTTGTGTTCTGAGTTAAAATTTGAGGCACGAGCGATCTTTAGATACGCTTATTTTAAAAAGTCCACAAAAAGTATTACGCCTAAGAAAAATATAATTTATAAAAGATAATATTGAAAATATTACAGCACATAATTAATTATATCATATTCTATCATGTTTTATACAATACAGCTATTTTCATTTAAAATTAAATTATCAAAAAAATTAAACAAAAATTTAGTGTGTTGTGGAGCTGGAACGGATTAATGGCACTTCACTTTATTTCAATGGAAAAATTGATTTGATGTACGAGGGAATTGTGTAACGAGCGGAGCGAATTAAAACTGTAAGTTAATTTACGACTGCATATGAATAAGTATAGTATAAAAATGTTCGGTATTTTTTACCGTTTGCTGTGCTTCCACTTGGATTATTTTGTTGTTATTTGAAATTCCAATGTAACATTTTTTAAGACAAAATAAAAGTAGATTAATCTAATGTGTAAACTAATAAAAATTACAATTTCCCAACGTGATTCATTGTTATTTTTTAAACATAATTTTATCAATGGTTTTATATTCAGAAACTGATTTTTGGTATATGTTGTGGGTTTTAAGGGATCAAATAAGAACAAAACAACGGGTAACAAATGTAGGAAAAGGTATTAACAAAAGAGTCGACAATTACAGTACAGAGAAGTGGGAAATACGTCCGACAATAGAGTTATGAGCTGAATAGCATTGGCTTACTCTCCAAGCCATAATTGTCCCTGTTACTTATAGTAACCGTCGGCGCATTCCATTAATCTATAGGGTATATCACCTATAACATTATATTAAGAACATGGATTGTTCTAATCTTATTATAATGGAGACTGACTGCTTTTCTGTCTGTGATGAAGGAAGGAGAGCTCAACAATCTTATTATAATGGAGAATCTGTGTTTTTCTGTCTGTAACCGAAACTATATCAGTACTCAAGTCAAATTCCCTGAGTTATTTTCCCAACGTGATTTATTGTTATATTTTAAACAAAATTTTATCAATAGTTTTATATTCCGAAACTGATTTTTGGTATATTAAGAACATGGATTGTTCAGATCTTATCATGTTAGGATCATAACCTTTTCTCCATTTAATTCCATACTAATCAGTTATTTACAAACTTAAAACTTCTTAAGGTAAGAGAAGTTGTGAAACTGCATCAATTAAAACTTGTTTATGATTTCCAACGTAATCAGTTACCTGACGACCTTATGTCTTTATTTAAATTCAGTAGTGAAGTTCACACTACTGATCAAGTTCTTAATAGTTCAGCAAACAAACTATTGTATATCCCTTCTATTAAAACTAAATCCTATGACAATCTGTCAATCAGATATTTTTGTCCAAACTTTGGAACACAGATTTTAAATCGGGTAGAATTCAAGTCAATGCTGATTGTAAAAAAAAAGTCAAATTATCTTTGGTTAATAGTTTTCATCATCTAAAAATGTGCTCAAAAAACATTATCTATATGAATATTCTCTTGTGAAATGAGATCTTAATCATCTGACGTATCATTATTTATTTTATGCTTTTTAAAAATTTTCTTTTTTAATTTTCTTTATATATTTACATATATTTTTTCTTATGTATCTAATCATTTCTTTCTATTTTCTTTCTAATAATAGGTTATTGTAAGGTATAGCTCTCCCTCCCCTCCCCCTTTTTAGAAGAAAAGAAGGATTGTGATTGAGGGCAACCTCTTTAAGCATGAATTCTTTTCGCTTGCCCAAATTTCTTGTTAATGACCTGTTTTTGACCTTTTTGTTTTTAATGGTCGTTTTCACTGCCCTTTTCTTTTTTTTCTTATATTGGAGACTGCTTTTCTGTCTGTAATCGAATCTATATTACGACTCAAGTCACAGTAGTTATCAACGTTACATTCTCCATGATTTTAATTTTATTTAAACCTCAATCATTAATAACATTGTTTTAAATTGTCAATATTGTTGAAGATATCTACATACTAATAACATGCAGTTGTATTTATATATACAACAAAATAGCATGGGAAGACTAATTTTTATATTGATATAAAAAATTGTTTTTAATAAGTATTACTCAGTATTATTGATTTCGAATTGTTTGGTTTATCTTAATGAATATGAGCAAAGATATCGGGGATAAATCTTTAAAAAGAAATCCATTAACTAAAAGAAATAACTGAAACTTTATTCTTTACTTTCTATTTTAACTAAATAATCAAATTAGGTAAATTTAGCAATGAAAGACGGGAGTGATGGAAGAGTCAGTTTCAATTGTTCTATTTTTCGATTATACCCCCTCTGTTTCAAATCTTTTTATCTGCATTCTTATTTAGTTTCATTAGCCTTTCTAATTTAATACAATATTTTGTTACATTAAAACTTAAATACTTGCAACCGGGGGTGCATATATATGCTAGTACAGACAATACAGGAATTTCAAATTGTTAAAATGCGTAGTTTTGTACGGACATTATTTATGGAAATGTAGATTGAAAATTTTGTGATGCGCCAAGAATTATGGCAAGGTGCAAGAAACAATATTTCTGCGAAATTTGCCTTAAGACAGTTAGCCATGGTCGATAGGATAGAAGTCCCTCTTCGAGAAGTCAAGTGGTTTACAAGAAAGTCATTTTAGTCAATAAACTTTTAGAGGAGCCGTTGGAAGCTAAAAACCGTTTGAACAATTCAACCTCTTCCTACCATTTCTCTGAATTTTTGAGATGAGACTTGGTAATTTGGATTATTTGGATTATTCGGACTATTGTACTCATCTTTATTGTTATTTGTACAACGTTTCGGCCGATGTGCCCTCCTTTTTCGGGTATTTCTTGTCGGACTCGGGAGCCTTCTCGAACTAATATAATATTTATAAGTTCCCAAAATTCAAACTGAATTGTCCAATTGAACACATAGCGTAGCGGATAAAGGAGTTGGGTTAAGACAGTTCTATGTGACAGTTATCTCTAGGTTGCTGGTTCAATACTATCCAAGAGCGACAGTAACATATAATAATAATTACAGCTTAACAGTTTTACCCGGCTATGGTTAGCGGAATGAGAACTGGAAACCCGCCTGGATTGAATAATGATTTACATCAAAATTCCGTGATGACCCCTGATTACGACAAGAAGCTTCCCATTTTCGAGAAGGCTCTCGAGCCCGACAAAAATACCTGAAGAAGACCGGAGGCTCATTGGCTAAAACGCTGTACAAATAAAATTAAAGATGAGGACAATAGTCCGAATAATCCAAATATTACTCTTCCTTGCATTCTTAATATTGTTTACAACAATGAAAAATGGGAATCAACTTCACGAATAATGTATGAAGATACTGTATTATGATCAGGGACATTCTTAGATATCAAGTATTGATGATTTATACGAGATATCTTCAGCAAAAAGACAACTTCAGAAAAATACTTAATGCAACTGAATCCCCTACTTAAATTCCCTATCGCTGGTAACATGTCAGTCCTACGCCATGTTTTCCCACTACTCTCACGGGATAGCTTTCTTTTATGAGAAGATACTCCTATTGACACTAATCCCAAGTTTTTTTCTCTCTGAACTCTTCCGATATCAAAGTCTTCGAAGACCCTAAAGAGGACATCGCTAATTCTGCTGCAGTGAATGTTTATTTCGTGTGGAGGTAAGGTTTAAAATCAGACATACATAACATTTTATGTGAATCTACGTACGCTCGAAAATAGTTTAAAACAAATACAGAATTAAAAAAAAATAGTTCTTTTAGAAGTTTTAGAATATTGAAAGGGGAGTAAACCTCGAAGATAAATCCGGAGCCGGTCCCTAAGGTGGTGTAATGCCGAACTCCAATGTTACCCAGCAACTCCTGCGACACTACCGCTGCTAAACTGCATTGACTTCTTACCTTTCCTTTGAATCACAGTAGCAGTGGGGAGAGGGGATTTGCTGCTGGGACAACAGCTCATTCTCCATACCAACTGCCCAGTGTACGTAGTTCAAATATAAAAACTGAACACTTCTCGTAGACGGAAGTTTCATAAGTGATAGGATTACAGAAAATGAATATCTTCAACTCATTCCATTAGAGAAAGAATTGTACAAATTGAAATATTTCTTTTAAAATTTACTTAGACCTTACTCATTCATTTTGCATTGTTATATAGTTATGACTAGAAGCGGCTACCCGGCTTTGGCATAATGAAAAGTTAGTCACGCAGATCTATTGATTTTTTTGTTTTACATAATTGATTTATGTTGTAATCATGAACGCAACGAATAACTTTCTCTTACTATTGAAATCCTAATTTTTAAATATCTTTCCAGATATAAATAAAATCTTCATGATTTTTGCACAAAAAGCAAGCTCTGGTGATATTTAATGTGTATATATATTTACTTTGTCATTAATTATTTTGTTTTTGTAGTTTCCTCAGGACATACATAAATACACACAACTTCCCTTTATATATATATAGATAGATAGATAGATGATGGGACAACTAAAAAAAGAAAAGAAAAAAAAGAAAGATTACATTTAATGGATTATTGCTGAATGATTTTACTGCTTTTATTTGTAATACGTTTATCCTTTAATAATGTTTATAAAGCCATTTAAAAAAAAACAGGTGACGCGTATTATGATTTCTATACTACCTCGGTGCTATTTCCTTGTCTTTATTTTTCCTTTTACAGTTACACAAAATATAATATATGTTAAAATACTATTTTAAAATATGTTTTTATAAAGATTCAATAATTTTGTGTCTATATATTGGTTATCTTTCGTTAGCTATTTTTTTTTAACTCTTCAAGAGACGCCACCCTTAGAGAGAGTAGTAGCAGTTTTCTGACTGAAATATTTGATCTCGCGAACAAGATATTCTTTATACTACTGGAGAACGAGTGACATTCTTATGTGGACACATACAATACACAATTTTAAACCGACCCAATACGGATTATGGATGCCGCGTGTAAACCTGTCATGATATATAGCATAGAATTTGTGCTATCATGCTACAGCTAATGATGATGTCTATATGTAGATGTAGAGAGTTAAAATGAAGTTTTTTTCTATCGATAACAGCTCCTCTTTCTGGTCTTGCACATCAAAGAAATTAGGAATAATGTTGTTGGTCTTTGAAGAGTCAATTCTGAACAATACAGACAGAAATGTTTCGATGTCATGGAGAAAATAAGCCTAGTAGCGGCTACCCGGCTTCGCCTGGTTTTTTAAAAGTTAGTCCCGCAGATCCATTATTATGAATCGTCATGCCCATTTAAGTCATTGCATTTTAATATCTACTAGAAAAAAAATCCCTGCTGTTATCATTTAAATTTTATCGCTCTATTATCTTTGCTAAAAAACCAAGCCCTGGTGATATTTAATGTGTATATATATTTAATTTGTCGTGAATTGTTTTATTTTCGAAGTTCCTCAGGACATACAGATTCACACAACTACCCTTTATATATGTATAGATAGATATCCAGTTCACATACTGATACACCACACAAATTTCCCTGGTTCTTTTTTTCATCCATAAAAACTATTTTAATTTTATGAGCTTTTCTCTCCAGATCAGTTTTCATTACAGCGGAGCACGTTTCTCCGATTTTGTTCGAAAAAATCCCCCTTTAACAATATGCTGCAATTTACAGTCAATCTAAAAAAAATGTGTTGGTCTTTCTCTTTTCTCTTTTTTTTTTCTTTGTTATTTTCTTATTTGAAAACATTTTTGGGCAGAAAAAATGTCTCACATTTCTGACTAAGAAAAAACTGAGCATCGTTATTGTTTTTATTTGCACATGTCGAAATCAAAGGAAAAATTATCGCATTCTCAACAAACGACTTGTCTCACGTATTCCATAAATTTGCAAATTTGGAGGTGTTAATTTTTTAAACCATTTTTATTTTGAGAAACATTTTGGCGTGCTTAAACCTATTTAAAACGTATTAATTAGGATATTTTTCATGAACAAATAATGTTTTATAATTGTTATGTGGTGAAATCAATACAACTTCATTTATGTTTTATCCTTCTGTTGATAAAAAACAAGAAATTGGTTAAAAATATAATCGTTTCTTGATGTAACTGATTATAACCAATACTGGCAATAGCATAATCTTTACAGATCATTGCCGTCCCTCACAATCCCACAATTCCACCACCAGAACCCTTCCTTGCATGAGCCCTCAAATGACTCAGCAAACCTCAAATCCACAAAGTTTGATGCAAATATGACATGGAAAAGACTTCCTTCCCGTTGAATGTGATGATGATGAATCAGATGAATCAGATGATAACATTTGATGCTAATGCACCACCATATGTCTCTTAAGACCAGAAGCCGACTTACAGGCCTTGCCACAGATATCACAAGACACATTGTTTGCTCCTGGAATCTGCATGGATTGACCAAGGTGAGACTTCCTATGATTGACATAGCCTGCCTTAGAAAGCAAAACTCGACCACATGTCAGACATTTCCAACCCTCCATGTTCTCTCCAATATGACAGGTGTAACCCTTTCGAAGTTGACGCTTTAGGTTTTCATGCACGAGAGAGAGAGAGAGAGAGAGAGAGAGAGAGAGAGAGAGAGAGAGAGAGAGAGAGAGAGATAATAGCGAAGAAATAGTATGACTGCAATCGTAAAAAATGTAAGCTAATTTGTCAGCTGAACAAAGGGACCGAGTATGTGTGCATGCGTGTGTGATATATATCATCAAGTCCTCCTGGTAGTACTGATTCCCTGACGATCTCTCGTGCCACACGTCCGTATTAGTCATTGCCCTGGCAAGTGTTAAGCTGGACATCCAGTGTCCTTACAGATCTGATGAATGTAAGTTTTTGCTGGTCGACCAACACGTGTGTCCATTTGCAGGTATATACAGAAGAACCTTACTTATTTATCATTACTTCTCCAGCAGTGCCCAAATGCAACAAACTTAGCTTGTAACAGCATCTTCATACATAGAGTGGTTAGTACTGAATTTTCGGTTACTAACATGGTTAGTACTGATTTTTAAGTCTTTAATCATATATACTATATGTCTGTGTTTTTTTTTGTGTGAGTGATATATATATTATATATATATATATATATATATATATATATATATATATATGAATTTAACATTAAAAAAAACAACAAATGATTTAATAGTTTGTGATGTTTTAATATATGTGGTGTGTGCGGTCGTGTGTAATGTATATCGTCGTAGAAAATGTGCACGGTGGAACGAGTTCGAATCCTGGACGGTTCTGTTTATATTTCATATAATAGCAGGCGGTTCAATTTACACCATAATTACAAGACTAAAATGGACCCTTACTTTGTATTGATGCATGGCTGTAAATATCTTTTCAGTTTCATTATCGATTAATAAATAATATTCTGAATACGTGGCATGGGCGAAATCTATCGGAATTTGCTTCATAATTTCCTTAAAAATTGGCATTGAGCCTTTTATATATAATCAACTTAAGGGGTTCAGCTGTTCAGCCCAGAATTTCGTTTTCTTTTCGCTGGGTTGCATTTTATCAGCACATAAAATTGTGAACTTATATTAATTATGGCAATGACTGGGCAAAACTGGTTCTGAAAAACTGTAATTATTTTATGGAATGGTTGCAATAAACGGAGCTAAAGCCTTTAAATGACATTGCCACTTTAACAACCTATACACTACACAATTATGGGCAATATATTTACGTTACTTAAGATCCAATAATCTTCAGAAGAGAGTGTAGCAAAAAGTAACCATTCAAATGCTTTTAGTTTGAGAAGTAATCATGTGGTATGATGTTATATACACACACACACACACACACACACACACACACATATATATATATATATATATATATATATATATATATATATATATATATAATGTGGGAAATAAAAGTATCAAAATTGAAGGTGTATTTACCAAGATAGAAATGAACAATGAATGAAACGTAATTTTTTTTCAGAATACAAGGCGTGTCAAAAACTTTAAAAATTTCGGTACTTTTTGTGAGAATGACAACCATGCACACACACACACACACACACACACACACACACACACACACACACACACACATATATATATATATATATATATATATATATATATATTATAATATAAATAACAAAAGACTTAGAGATCTTGCATTATAGACTATTTCAGGGAGCTTAGACAAGCTCCCTGAAATAGTCTATAATGCAAGATCTCTAAGTCTTTTGTTATTTATTTAAATATAAATTTGCTCTGTGACTCTAAAAATAAGAGCACACATTGAGCTCTCAAACTGCGACAAGTTGTTTTTAAAAAAACCTATGTCGTAAGGAAGATTTCTTCTCTGGACTTTTGGATTATATAATATATATATATATATATATATACACAAAACCATATTTCTACAGATATATCTAAATTTGTACATGTGTAGGCTGGATTAAAATGGTTGTTAATGCTATGGAATAGGATTTTCAAATTAAATTTTTGCAAAAGTTCATTGGAAGATAAATTTAATTCATTATTTTATAGACTATCCTTACATTATATCTTTATGTCGTTTTCTCCCACTGAACCAAATACAAATAATTTTGAAGTGTGAAAATAGTGAAGCTCTTTCTGGTGAGATAAAAAATACTTGAAACAGAAGATGTCGGACAACGTCAGTAAGTTGCCTGACAGAAGGCAAGTATTTAGCGGTTTTAGAAAAGTCAGCCGAAATTTACCGCAATTTACGGAAACCAATTTTACCCCATTGAACTCTGTACCAGTTTCTCAGCCTGATGAACAGATTTTTACAACTATTGGCTCAGATTGCCTCCTACTCACACTGAAGCAAAGGACAATATTTGTTTTGAATGTCAGTCGCAGTCTTCGCTTACGAATTTTACAGAATGTCCAAACTTAGCTGACAAAAAGAAGTACTTTTCTATAATGACATTTTCGTTGCACTCAATAATAATATAATTCCTTTTTTGCTGTTTGGTTTAATTGTTTTACGACATATCTGTGTCATTTAATGCTGAATCAAGTTATCTTTTTTGTGTGAAAAACTGGCTGTGAAATAATAATAATAATAATAATAATAATAATAATAATAATAATAATAATAATAATAATAATAATAATAATAATGTTTTTTTTAAATTTAAATAAAATTGATAATATATTTGGAATGTTTTTAAATGTCACAAAAGACTTCATAATCTGATTCATCAGATCATGAAAGGAAAGCTCAAATTAAAATAAATAATATGTATGGTTAATTATTTACACCTCTCATTTTTTTAAATGAATAGAGACATAGATATTTTATAATAATAATAATAATAATAATAATAATAATAATAATAATAATAATAATAATAATAGCAAATCAGAAAACATGACACGGCTAAGAAGACGAAACCTCAAGATAAAAACTGAATCTCTCATAACTGAAGAACCAGACAATTTGAAATAAATTCTGGGTGTTTATAGATTTAAATGTATTGTGATAAATTCAGAGTCAATTTTATAATTTTTCTTACGTTATTTAAGGAGATAAGATTGTAGATGTTTGTCTTATTGACTAGATCAATTATTTTGTTGTGGATCTATTCAATAAGACAAACATCTATAACCCTACCTCCTTAAATTATAAACACCCAAAATTCATTTCAAAACAAAAACTTCCACCGAAATACATAACAACTATTCACATTATTATTCAAATAACTTTTATACTTCTCAGTTTTCTTTTCGAGGTTCAAAATATGAATTCCTTGTTACCGAAGAAACACTTTTAGACATTTTTAAAAATGACGTGAGCGTTTTCTAATTTCTTGTATTGCTCGTTTTTCTTTTTCTTTTTCTTTAAAAATAAATAAAAATATGATCTGAAAATGACATGTTTTCATATGGTTTTCTATTATTGTTTTATTCTATTTTTAATATATTTTAATTAGAATACTGTATATGTAAATTAATTCCCGTCGTAACAAATGTGAGCATATAAGTCTCATCCATACAAATATATCTATGTTTTTCCATTTATCTTCTCAATATATATATATATATATATACCTTTTTTTAAAGGAATTAACTACCAGACATTGACAGACAAAAAAAACCGCCAATCACGCAAAGGAGGAGGAAAAAAGGAGGAGAAAAAAATGTCCACCAATAAAAAAGACACTCGACAAGAAAAAATACAATAAGATCGCCCTTGGAGGCGGGGGAAATATATGAATATAAAATGAATTTGGCCATGTGCCTGTCTAAATAAAAGATATACGTGGTCTGAAGAAGCTCATGGGCTCTAGATACCCACGAGTGGTAATGGTCCATAACCACGATACCCATGGTATTTAAGGCCTTTTTATTCACACACACACACACACACACACACACACACACACACATATATATATAATATATATATATATATGTATGTGTGTGTGTGTGTGTGTGTGTGTGTGTGTGTTGTCTAAATAAGATTCTCCTATCCTTTTTGTGTATGAGTTTCTAATAACTCAATGAATGTATTAATCATTGGATTACAGAGTTTATTTAGTGCTTCTGATAAAATCTTCTATAGAATGTAACACTTTCTCTTGATATTCTATTAACAATGATTTTGCACTAGTGTACTACATATTCTCCAAAACACCACTGTTTTCTTATTCAGTTTAACACATTCAACCAAGACCGAATCTACAGACTAACCTACTATTTAGATAGGGGTAGAAGGTAGGTTCGTGCATTTCTTTTGTGCTGTAACGCCAAGTTAAACACAAACAACCACATCCAGAATGACAGTTCGCCTCATTGAGTACGTTATATATATATATATATATATATATATATATATATATATATATATATATATATATATGTATATATATATATATATATATATATATATATGTGTGTGTGTCTGTGTGTTATATATATATGTATGTGTGTCTGTGTACGTTATATATATATATATATATATATATATGTGTATATATGTGTGTGTGTGTGTGTGTGTGTGTTCATTTTGATATGTATATGTGTGTGTCCATTTTAATACATATATGTTTGTTCCATTTTAATAAATATAAATATCTGTATGTGTGTCCATTTTAATATATATATATATATATATGTGTGTGTGTGTGTGTGTGTGTGTGTCTTAATAAATATATATGTGCGTGTCCATTTTAATATATATATATATATATATGTATGTGTATGTGTCCATTTTAATATATATATATGTGTGTGTGTGTGTTGTGTGTGTGTGTGTGTGTGTGTGTGTGTGTTTTATTTTAATGTATATATATATATATATATATATATATATATATATATATATATATATATATATATATAATTTTTATTGAAATCAAAAGAAAGAAATATTCCGTGCAGTTTATTGTCATAAAAAATTGCTTTTGGCTTATTGTAATTAGCATTGCTTTTCAGTGGTTATATTTACTTTTAAGTAAAATCATAAATGAAAAATATTGCTAATGCAACACGAATTTCCTTTCATTCGAATTAGTTTCTATAGATAACTCACAAAACGTACAACATATTAAATGCTTTCTTTTTTCTATGAGAAACAGGAATTTATTTTGTTTGACGGGCATGACTGAATTTGCGCGATTTTTTTTCTCTTATTTCTTGATGAGATTCGCTCATTTTGTCATATTAACAAAAATCGTGTTTTACCTTCAGCTATATTGTTAGATAGATCGCATATAGATATAACAAGACTGACATAGATATAAAGTTTGCTATGGATAGATACATAGATATGAACTTACTGTGATAACTAGCTAGATAGATAAATAGAGATAGAGAAATGAACAGACCGGTAACACACACACACACACACACACACACACACACACACACACACACATATATATATATATATATATGGGGGGAAATTATGTGCTTAATTAAAGTCATACCTAATTTGTTAATTAATTAATTATAATGTAGTGTAGTGGTTAGAATGTCCGCCTGTCAGCCTGACAGGTAGGGTTCGAATCACGTACAAAGCACTGCCCTGTCTATAGCTCTGCTAATGAGGCCTAATAGGCTGAAATGTACCTACAGAGATCGACTTTTTCTCGATTTGTTTACGCTTTACATTTAAACCGATATGCACGCCTAATTCTTTTAATTATAATTAATTAATTAACAAATTAGGTATGACTTAATTAAGCACATAATCTCCCTAAAAACATTGTCGGCCTTCGCCATTTCAAACACATTGTTTGATCACTATATATATATATATATATATATATATATATATATATATATATGAAAAGAATTAGTGATAGATCGATCCATAGATAGATAAATGGAGAGACTGATAGAGATAAATAGGCATACGTATCAAAGGATATAGATAGATATTTTGGAGGATATGTGCTTAATTGAAGTCATACCTAATTTTTGAAAATTAATTAGTTAATAATTAATGAATTTAGGCGGGCATATATGTTCAAATGTAAGGCTAAAATGATGCCCGCCTAAATTCATTAATTATTAACTAATTAATTTTCAAAAATTACGTATGACTTCAATTAAGCACATATCCTCCAAAAATTGTCGGCTAAAAGCCATATCAAATAAACACAATGTTTATTTACGTACTTTCATAGATAGATATGTATTATTCAGGCTAAGATATATATATATATATATATATATATATATATATATATATATATATATAAGATAGATCTTATAGGAAATGAAAATGTTTTTTTCAGCAGTATTAAAATAAAGAAAAGTATTGCAATTAATGTAAAATTTGATGATGATGTTTTAAACTTAGGAATTGATATTTGATTCTCAAAGTAATCCCTGTATGTTTGATAGTTTGAGCTTAAAATAGCAGTTGTGCTAAAAAATCGGCCGTTACTCAGTCTCACTAATGCAGAGGCTTTGGTGTCCTAGGCTATTCAATATGTTTCATAAGGATTGGGGTAGTCTATTCATTTTGTAATGTAGTGTAAAATATTTAATAGTTAACGTTTTATTTAGAGTAGCCCATTTAAAATTACCACTTTTTTATTTATTTTACTGACAGCTTTTAACCTCTGATTGACCTGTAGCGTGATATTTTGATTGGTTTAGAATTCCCTTGCCCCTCTCACGCCATCCATCCGTATTCTCTGTTTCTCAAAGAAATAAAGAAATGCATTTAATATGTACGTTTTGTGAGTTATCTATAGAAACTAATTCGGATGAAAGGAAATTCGTGTTGCCTAAGCAATATTTTTCATTTATGATATAACTTAAAAGTGAATATAACCACTGAAAACTAATGCTCTTCGCAAATTCTCTAGACAGCATCTTTTGTTTACAAAGTGCCGCTTAAAGTAAGTTTTTCCTCTAGACATGTCAGTACTACTGTATGGCTGCACCACATCCTTTAACGAAAATTCTGTAGAATTTGCTAGATGGGAACTACATAAGGATGCTGCTTGCTGTTTTTAACAAATACTTGAAGCAACACTCTGGAAGAACAGCAGCTTTACGGCTATTATATTACGG
This sequence comes from Doryteuthis pealeii, assembly GCA_023376005.1. Classification (NCBI taxonomy): domain Eukaryota; kingdom Metazoa; phylum Mollusca; class Cephalopoda; order Myopsida; family Loliginidae; genus Doryteuthis; species Doryteuthis pealeii. The sequence continues at coordinate 2,255,986 of CM042157.1, forward strand.
TAGACTAGAAATTAAAAAAAAATAACGGTAATTTTTAATTTACAAGAATTTGACCTTTCACTGACCTTCTGGCTGTTTTCTGATTCTTAAGGACGGAATCCTGGTGGATGAGTCCATGACATGCAACACTTCCCTCAGGACTTTACTTGCCGAAGACGGGCAGTCTGAGAGGCCCCCCCCAATCAATCGGCTGGATGTTTCAACCCCTAGAACCTTTATGATAGCCCCGACCCTATTTTCCTCATGGAAAGCCTAACCCTTTTTATCATATAGATGCTAGAAGGCGGTGGCTGTGGGTCTTCATGCCCTGGGTATGACCTTAAACTCTAACTGATGCTGCAGGTCTGGGGAATGTGGCGCACCCCTTCATCAGTATTGACCCGGTGTGGTATAGTACCTCTTAGGGTCCGATCTATGGGTTAAATAGAAAAACGTGTTTATAAAAAATTTGAGTATCCATTAAGAATGAGTTTATTTCAAAACTTTGTCGGCATTAAATGACCCACTACGGTTGATATGCCGTAAAACAACCAAACCAAACCGACTTTAAAGAAATGTCTCAACAGCAAACGAAGAGTGTGCACCAGTCCAAGCCACGATCGTAACTGATCGTATCTGAACTACAATGTGTAGACATTAGTGAGATGAAGCAACAACTATAACTTGTCTAAGTTCACATTCACAATAAATGAGAGTTTAAAATTGTATGGAGTATTTCTGCCGCAATCAGTATTTGTCCAATAAATACAATAGACAGATATGAAACATACAGACTAGATTAATTATTAAAACAACAAAAGCGATTCTTTCTACATATATTAAATACACAATAATCGTAACCCTAACACCAACCAATGATTGACATGTCGTAAGAATTCAACCAGCCAAACAACCATAAAACCATCATCTTACTAGACGATTAATTATAAAAGCAACAAAAACGATTAATTCTACATATATTGAATATACAATAACAAACAATGCAGAGTTTTGTATCGTGGAGTAATGTAATTTTCCTCACCGTGTTAACGTATATATGAAAATAATTGTTGGCCGTATCAAATAGAACGTGAAATCACACATGATAGCCAAAAAATATAAATCCGTCATTACAAATGAATAACATTATTATTATTTGGATTATTTGAACTATTGACATCATTTTATTGTTATAGATACAATGTTTCGGCCGATGCCCTCTAGACATTTTTGGTATTTCTTGTCAGACTCGGGAGCCTCAAACTCAGGAACATTATTTTCGAACTCGGGATCCTTTTCGGGCTCAAAAAGGCTCCTGAGTCCGACAAGAAATACCTGAAGAAGACCGAAGGGCACATCGGCCGAAACGTTATGCAGATAACAATAAAGATAACGACAATAACCCGAATAATTCGAATAATACTAACTATTAAGCCACATCTAAAAAAAAATCAGAGAAATAGCGAATAACATGTTTGTAAAGACTTGTGCTTATTTTATTAAGTTTAAAATTATTTTCGTTAACCTTTAGATCCAACAATATGGGAGGATCTCTATTCTACAGTAAACTGTCAGTGCGATATTTTAGATTGATTGATGATTGATTTTAAAGGCATCTCAAACTCTGTAGGAATATTACATGTATGCGTTCATATTTACATTTTTGACGTTGTTGTTTCTTAAGTTTTTTTTTACCATTTTCCTTGCCATTCTGTTTTGGTTCTATAATAATCTTGTTTTGATTTATCATCCAGTTTTGTTTTTTATTTATTTGTGAAATCCTCTTTCTTTTATTTTATTTTTAACAACATTACATCTTCTGTAACTGCAAAGTGTTTTTGACAAGAAGTTTTCAGCCTCTCCATTAAAAAAAAAAAATATTTTTCTTTCCTTTCATTTCAAATCAGCTTTTTAAGTGATGGGCTGTTTTGGTTCTATGATCTACAGAGTTTGAATTTGCAGGTTTGTTATTAAAGTTTTCTTTGAGTCAAATACAAAACAAAGGACCAAGTGTGGAAATCAACAATAAACATGAAAGACTTGTTTAACGTTAGTAAAGAATATTTCCTTTTGCCATCCTTTATTTGTTCTTTTGCCATCCTTTATTATACAAACTAGTACAAAATAAAAAACACCCTCCGGGCGATGTAAAAATAGATTTTTGAAACATATTGCCAGGGGGTGGGAGTAAAAAGTTCAATATCAGCGAGTTTGTACCCTAAGTAAGTAAAATCATCAAATTTATTAAAGGATTAAAAAATAAAACAATTTGAAATGTAAACTTTAAATATGTATTAAAATAAAACAAACTATATATAGATATATAATACCAGTCATGTATTTATTAAAACTTGTTTTAAAAAACAATGAGGACTGTCTAATGTTGCATATTCAAATTTTGAGTGTATTTATTGAATAAATACACTCAAAATAACATAAAATAAATGTTATTCTATGTTATGACGATTTTGGGTAATGTGACGTAAGCAGTGACTTAATTTTTGTTACAAAACACCGGAAGCAAATCTCCTTTATTAATAGATAAATCTAATTTGTTCACTTGCATTAAATTGTTTTAAATGGACACAAGTAAATAGGATGCTCCTTTTAAATACGAATACTTTTCAAACAGAGCAGACCAAGAGTTGATTATAATTACTCTACATTATCTAAATTGCTAGAACTGGAGCCTCGTTACCAGATGAAGTTTAGGACATGTAGTAACGAGTCGAACTTACCTGACTCAAAGCGTCCTCGATGCTGGCCTGCGAAACTGTCCCTGGCAAGGAAAGGAATGTGATTGGGGGAAGAAGGAATATGGTACGCCATTATGCCCCCTCTGAGTAAGAAGTGTCAAGAAATTGAAGGGGGCAGAATAGACTTTTTATAGAGGTTGCGAGGAATTATGGGTGACTACCCATAGTGCATTGCAACTTTTATTTGACTATGAAAGCGACCTATTTTGCCTGAACAGTGCACTGCATTTTTGTTCTTCAGTAGCAGAGTGTCGAGAGAGCGAAAGAGGAAGTGAAAGAATAGGAAGAAGGGAAAAAGAAGAAAGAGAAAGAGAAAGAGAAAGAGAAAGAGAAGCTGGTGGATAATTTTCAGGACACATTTCAGCATCCAAGCTTAGTGAAATCACATAAGATAATACTACTTATACAAGGCTTAATATAGCGACTATCCTCAACTTTTCTTGCAATACAATGATGGCATCAGTTGAAAGATGTATATGTACCGGTGTGAATTTTGTATAAGTTTTTGCTCGATCTTTTGTGTATTATATACATTTATATCATTAAAATCAGGACCGGGTTAGCTCAGTCGGTAGAGCGGCCGGCTAGAAACCACAAGGTTCCTAGTTCGATACCGCCCTCGCCGACTCAGCGTATGAGTAGGACAGGGATCTGTGCGGTAAAGTAAGGAGCTGATGGTAGGTGTGGCGCTTCACCTCAGACGCTAACCTAATCTCCTTGGTCTAGCGCAAGTGAAAAGGGGATAGACTCACTCGTTGCATGGCTGATAGCGACATTAGGCCGCCCCGACGACTTTACTTTAATTATATTGTAAAATTCAAAGTGATAATACTTGAAGATAAAACTCCGACAAAGGTTGATAGACAAAACATTTTATATACAGCACAAAATAAACAGGGTACATAATACATAGAGGTGTACATAAACATACATACATAAGTAATATAAATACATGAGTAGAGATAATGACACATTCATGAATGGTAAAATACAAGATATTTAGGTATCAAAGAGATACCTAAATGTACATAAAAACGTAGTTACGGATACATGACTAAAGATAGTCATATATCGTACAGAGACTTACTAGCAGTGAGTGGTTAGGGAAGCCCAACGAGAAGGGGATAGACCTAAGTCTAACCGTGTCTCGTAGGTCGAGAAAAGGAAAAGAGAGAGAGAGAAGAGGTTTAAATTAGCCACTTAAATAGACCAGGCCCTAGCGGGAACCAGCGAAACTAAAAGGGCAGCAAATCCCAGGCAAATACAAAAATATCCCACATATCATTAGGGGTTTAGGTTTAAATTCAACCCAAAAACACAAAAGTTGTTTTTTCTTTTGTCAATTTTTCATATTTGACACTTTGATTGCGATTTTTTAAGGTTTAAAAGAATACATGGAACTGAGAGTTATGGTGTATCCATGGAATCGGTAAGGGAATTATGGTTTATCTGAGGTTTTACCTTGTTCTACCGACTGGGATTGAGTATTTCTTTGATTTTTTCAAACAAAATTTATAATAGTTATGGTGCCAGTGAGAGTAAAAGGGTTAGTTGGCTTTTGAAGCTACCCTCCTAAAGTCTGATTTCGAGTAATACAGTATTTACAATATAAATACATCATGGTGTTAATGTTATGACGGGGTTTTGTGTACTCGAAGGTAATATTCACTTGAATAATTGATTAGGGATTAGCTTCGAATTTATGATCTGTTTATAAGAGATGACGTATTCTGAAAACCATTTTGAAAATCATGCTGATGTACATAACAATGATAAGTGTTATATCAAGAAACCAATACAACATGAAAATAATTAAAGTTTAGAGTGATTCCTACTTGAGATACAAAACTGTGTTCTTTGGATGAAATGTATGAAAATACACTACATATATTCTTAAACTATATAGAAATAAAAAGATGACGAAGTAACGAGCATATGGGACTTATTAATTTGCTTCATGCTTGATTTAAAATCATGGAACAACTGTTACGCTTGATATATCTTCTCTCCTTATCAAGTCAACAAGGAAAGCATATTAATAAATAGTAACAAAAAACACCCTGCGGGCGGTGTAAACATACGTTTTTGAAAGATATTACATATTCTCCCTCCAGCTATGGGGAAATAGTAGGACAGAATAGGTTCTTTAACCTTTGTTAAACAACCACTCAAGAAAAATGAACACTCTAAATTAAAGGCCGTTAAACCTCTCTTAAGAATTTGTTCTTGTTTCACATCCTACTCGGGCAGACAATTATATATATATATATATATATATATATATATATATATATATATATATATGAAAAAGATAAACAAGCAATAGCATTTCTAGATATTCTAATATATATAGATGAAAACAGACAACTTCAAACCACATTACACACTAAACCAACGCATACTCACAACTACCTTCACTACAAATCATCTCACCCAAAACACCTCAACGACAGCCTCCCCTACTCACTAGCTATAAGACTGAGAAGAATCTGCACCGACGACAATGAGCTAAGACAACAAATAAATAAACTAAGACAACAGTTCTCAGCACGTGGATACTCCCACACTTTAATAGATAGCCAGGTAGCCAAAGCTATCTCCATCCCTAGACAAGAAACCCTAAAATCAAAACACAAAAAGAAGACACATCGCATCCCCCTAATAACAACATTTAACAACACCCTCCCACCACTTAATCAAATAATCAAAAAACACTGGAACATCCTGAAAATAAACCCTGAACTAAGAGACATTTTCCAAGAACCCGGTATAGTGACCTATCGGCGACCTCATAACCTCAGAGAAATGATAGGAGGCAACAACATACTAAACAATAAAGTAGTCAACATGAGACCTATAATAAACTCCACAAAATTCTGCCGGCCCTGTAGTACAAAAAATAACCTATGCTGCAAACAAATAAAAGCAACAGACACATTTACAAGCTCCACAACAAAACAAACTTTTAAAATCTACCATGAATCAAACTGCAAAAGCAAAAACGTGATTTACCTTCTAGATTGTACTAAATGCCAAAGACAATACGTCGGGAAATCTGAATGGGAATTTTACTTTAGACTTAACAACTACAGACACATAATAAAAAATACAGACTATGATAAGCTCTTCCAATAGAACAACACTTCTGACTGGAAGATCACGATTTTAATAGAGACGCCAAGTTTACGCTCATTGAAAGAATTCTAACAAACACTGACACCAAAACGGTAATAGAGAAGCACGAATACAGATGGATACAAACATTAAAAACCTTTCATCCATACGGCTTTAATCATAAAACAAGTCCTCTTTAACAGTGGATAATAAAACTGTCTACACCTACGAGGGTGGCCGAGGTCACCAAAATAAACAAGCACTGACCACTACACATCAAACATCAAACAAGCCACTCCTGACCCAATTAAAAATCTAGAGGTCACACGCACAGTACTGTGATACAGACACGCGCCCACACCCACACAGTATATGTAAACACACACATACATATACATGTATACACACACATACACACACACCCACACAGTATATGTAAACACACATACATATACATGTATACATACAGTCATATACATGTATACACATACAGTCATACACACAACGCCCATGAACCCCTCCCTCACATATATAAGAGCATCCAAAAAACAAACTACCTCATAGAGGTTCTTCACAACGAATGAACATGCTACTATCAAACACACTCGCCTACCCGGATTTTAACAGCATGTTAAACCCAGTATAACACTTGAACATTTATAACTCTTCTATAATGCTCCCTTTCTAATAATGTATCAACAATTTCTTCAAATAATAAATTTTCTCCTGAAGATGACCGAAGGTCGAAACTAGTTGAGATTAAACAACAAACAAGAAATATTCCTGATTGTCTTAATAATAATTTTTGTTCACACTATATATATATATATATATATATATATATATATATATATATATATATATATATATTATTCATTTATGGGTACTACTATGTGAACATAGCGTAAGTAGTTAATCCAATAGGGCTCAATATATTGTGAATATAGAGCATTAATAGTCGAATATATATATATATATATATATATATGTGTGTGTGTGTGTGTGTGTGTGTGTGTGTGTGTGTGTGTATTACAAATGGTGGTGCCTACCGGTTATCGTCATAAAAAATGAAGTCGATGAGCCAAATTCCTTTCTTTGACGAAGCTGTTTGTTAATTCATTTGGAATCGACAAGGCTTTATCTCCTTTTATTCCAGCTAATCGGGTATAGTTGGAAAAGAAATTAAAGATAAAATGTGAATGAAAAATAAATGAAATTATTATAAAAATCTTTACTTATGATATTTTAGAAATATGAAGATGCGAATTAATAATGGTTTCAGCAAAAATCTCAAGATGAAATAATTTTCTATATGAACGATCAGAAATATTCTAGGTTATCTTTCAAATTGTGTTAATATATCATTTTCCAAAATATCTATTATTAATGGAGATTAGGTGTATATTTGTCTGTAATTACAATTACGTCACTTCTTACGTCACAGCCTTGTAAGAAGAACTAACAAAGAAAATCAACACCCAGTAGATAGAAGCCAGCCCAGAGAAAATGACGGCCGAAACAGAAGTTAGACGAAGAACCAGAAGCAGAAGAGTAATCAAGCCAGAACTATTATCGCTCATCTAATCTGTCTCTTTCTCTCCTTCATTATATACCCAAATCATGTTAGAGGTATATAACAGTGTATCTAACACTTAATTACTGGAATCTGTGAGAATTGCTATCTAGCCATTAAACTACATAGACAGGACGTACAAGTTGAAAATCTGTATTATAGAATGTTTCCATTCAAACTGAGCATTATGACATGATTTAGCAAATAATAAGAAACCGATATTATACAATCTAAAGATAACTTCTGTAAATGTATATATTCATTTCTATAAATTCTGATCACAAATGTTTGTATCACCCAACCCTTCTTCTGGCACGGGTAGGATGTGATAGAAGATTGATATTCAAGCGAAGTATAGCTGGTTTGAATTTAGAGCTTTTATTCGTCGATTCTATTTTCTAAGAGGAAGAGTTAATTGCCTATTAAGCGCAAGCTGCTATGCTTCCTCCTTCCCATGAACATCATTTGGGTATATGTATTATGTATATAGCACCTTAGAAAATAGAAGAAGCTTAATATTGCCCTTTTCATATGCGTTATTGTTATCCAAAACAATTTATGATACCTGTAGAATGTGACGTAAATAACTACTTGAATAGTAATATAGTTTCGGTTAAAGACTCTCCATTATAATAAGATCGTTTCCATGTGCTGTTTTATATATATTAAATGTTTGTCTCATGTCGGAATTGTATGTTCAATTAATAACTTTGAATCTTACAATGATAACCATTACGCAAGGCATGCTCCCTCTTTTGATCATTAATGTTAAGATACAAAATAATTCCTTTTATCCACGATATGCTTTTTTATGGATTAATTTATGCCATTAGATGTTGCTCTTTACGCTTAATAAACTTTGTAAAACTATTTGTATTTTCATCTTAAACATGTCTAAATATTTATGGCGCTGTGTCACCTAAACGTCAAATATTTTAAATCGAATCCAAAAAGAAAATGTCCTTAATTGTTATTTAGGTCTTTGAGTAAAGATGCATGTGAAACACAATTGATTGAAATAAACGTAAACCAATTTCTACACATGCAATACATTTTATTTAAGTACACACCGTTTTGAAAAAAAAAGGGACTGGTAATATTAAAGAGAAAGCTATTTATTTGTTCCCTGATATTTCTCGTTGAGTTCTTGTATGTTTTCGTTTGCGTATAAAGTTGCAATCATATTTCTGAATATTTCTATAACATGTATACGGTATATAAAATATGATCAAAGAGATGTTAGAAAAATACGCCAAGAAAATATCTGACTCTATATTTTATATAGTTCTTCAGGATAATTCAGACGGCAATGGGAACATTTCGTCAAAACATCAAAACATAAATCCATTTAACAAATAATGACTGAAAAAATATTTGACATTTTAATGAAATTTGCTTCGTTTTTGTTTATCCATCCATTAAAACCGTCGGAATTGAATTACACGAAGATTTTCGATATAGATAAACACAAAATAAAATTTATCAGAAGGAAATATTGCAATATTTTGCGCCTAAACATGCTGACATTATAATCTCACTGGGATATGCATTAATGGGTTTTAGAAGTATAGTGACTATTCGAACTCATTTCAAATATGTTGAATCCAATTGACGAGCAAATTCAATGAAAGTTTATCAAAGAGAAGTCAACGGGGCTAAGAGAAAAATTATTATTCAAAAGATCAAAATTTTGGGAGGAATTCAAATTGATATTAATAGATGTCATCGTCCTTAAAATTAATATGTCCATCCTCAAAATCAACTTAATATAAAAAAATTTGAAATTAGTCTTTAAAATAATTTCATTTATCATAGATACCAGCGTTAAGCGTATTTTTGTTGGAATATTCTGGTATATAATGTGTGCTGAAAACCAGCAATTACATTTATAGACTCGGCGTAAGCACGAGGATTAAACCCAGCATATCAACTGCTCTGATAAATGATTAGTTTCCTATGTAATCGCTGATATTGAAAATCTTTCATTTGCAAGTTATTTGACTTTGACGAACGCACCTGCAAGCAAGTACTTTGCTGAAGGCAGGATTTTACCCAGCACTAAGGAACAACTAAAGGATTACGCCTAACACTAAATTTTTCTTCACTAAATATCGCGTTCTGCTTAATACAAGGGATCTCCACTGTAAAGTGCTCTTACTTGAACCCTAAAAATGACCACAAAAATCGAAACTATTTCCCGATTAAATTAAAATTAGGAAATTTCTGCTTTATCAAATGTTTATGGTAGAGTATTTAACTGCTTTAAAAGCTGCCAATATTGCGTTTGTATCCCATATTCATATAAAACAGCTAGTAAAAACTGAATGATGAATTTAAAGAATTTAAATGATTGTTTTTTTTTATACTTTTAAAATAAAAGTTTTTTCCTAAAGATGCCTAATTATCTTATCTCCTTAAGTGTTTCGAAAATACTCTTCAGATTTTAAACAATGGTAGATTTCAGCAGTATATAATTTATTCCTTTTACCGCTAGAAATGTCGCCATATCTAATTGTTATTAGAATAACGAACGACATATTAAACGTTGTAATTACACAATGGATTTTACCTCAACAGATTTGCTTTGAGAGAACAACCTGATATTAACTTCAACATATTAATGAAAATAGATTACATTCAACGAAATAATATTTTCTTTGTCAGCTTATTGACGTCAAAGTTTTCGTAAAATCCTCGCCATAAAGACCATTGCTTTATGTACATAAAAATACAATATTATATAAACATGAGGTTTTCAAAATGGTAAATGGAAAAATGCTTGAAAACCTTAACTTATTATTGCTAGAAACCATGGTAGAGAGAAAAACTTTCTTCAACAACTATAAATGCTCTATATCTAAAAAGCCCTTTTGGATTAACTACTCATGCTACTGCAATGAAAATATAGTAATAAGTTTTTGAGGAATATATATATATATATATATATATATATATATATATATATATATATATATATATATATATATATATATATCATTAATGTGTATGGTTGGTACTAGTATAATAGGAAAAGTAATAGTAATCCAACGTACAGTGTTATTAGAAGAGTGCTCAATATCTGTGATAGAGCGTTGACATCAGACACATACGCACAAACAAAAATACGCACACGTACAAATAAAAAGAACATTCCACATCACGTAAACACGCAAACACGCAACACGAGAATACAATTTTAAAAAAACGCACATATTCGACAATTTACACCATTTCTGTCATTTAAAAAAAAACATTTCGTTTACCTGATAAATGCTTTCAGCAGGAAACCATTGGTAGTAATATTGTTCCCAAATAAATGAATAAAAGCTAAAACTTTTATTTGTCACTTCATTCAACTATATATATATATATATATATATATATATATATATCAGTTATGCAAACTTGTCTCCCTACAGGGTAACCAGAAATACTGTTATTATCCTCTTTAAGGGGAACTATGTTATTATAACAATTAGTCAGTAGTGAGACCAGCTTGTTAATAAGTAACAAAAAGATTAATATCAATAAAACAAATACAAAAAAGAAATACAAATCTTATTCTAGTATTTGTTTTTGTTGTATTGATAGGAAATATGTTCTATTTATAAGTTACAGTTTGTATTTAAAATATTTAAAATTCTCTGTAGCTCTGAAAACAGTGCTTGAAAACATCCAAACCGGAGAAAGGATTTCAAAGTATCTTCTGGGGAAAAAGTTAAACACCTGGTCACACCATCAATATTATATTATTATATTGGAATTTCAGTCTCGGAAGACTATAATAAAGTTGTGTGTCTCTGAAGTTACAGCGTCTCCTGTGACTGTGTAGTCCGATGTTTGAAAAATATTCTCGACCACAGATGTCGCATTTGAAGGCTGTCCCTAAAGAAGTGCTTTGTTGCCGCTGCTTTCTTGTAGACCTCTTAGCTTCATGATGTTGTTCTCTACATTTCTCCTGAAGCTGCCTCAGAGAGAAGGTCATATCAGTAGTGGATCTTCCTGTTCTGAAACCGGCTTGTGATTCAGGGTAAGTATTTTCTGCGAGAATCTGGAGTATGTTTAGTGCAACTCTAGCAAAGAATTTAACTGTAATGATGTGTAAAGAGATACCACGGTAGTTATTACAATCACTCCTGTCTCTCTTGTCTTATACAGAATTACGATGGTGGCATTCCTCATGTCTTGTGGGATAACCCTTCACTCCAGCAAAGGCAGAGGAGCTTGTGGAGTTTTTCTAGGAGAACAGGCTCCCCACACTTTAGAATTTTAGCCTTTTACCTTTCTTTAGAAATGTATAATTCCATACATACACCATATATATATTCCACAGTTAATAAATAAGCTTATGGTGAGCTATTATGATCCAAATATTCCCAGCTTGATAAGTATGTATTAGGCAAACACAATATTGTTGACTAACATGGAATTTGTTCTCATATTGTTAAAAAATCTATTCCCAAATTTGCAGGATTCTTTCTGAATCAGAACAAACTAGAATATGAAGGTGATAATTATACCAATTGCAGTTAGTGCCCTCGGAACATTCCCCAAGGCTTTAGAAAACAAACTAGAGGAATTGTATATCAGAGAACAGCATTGTTGAAATCGGCTAGAATACTCAGAAGAGTCCTGGAGACCTGAGGAGACATGCTGTTACTCAGACTCCAGTGAACGACATACGCGGGTGTGAAAAACTCACAAAGAGTCAATCAATAATAATCCTTCCTGGAAAACTGAAAGAAAATGGGGAACTTGAAGGTGACCAGTCAGAACAACCATAAACTAACTGGACAATACACAGGGGAAAGTGGAGACCATCCAAACTACAACACCGTATTTTTCTGTGACTAATGTTTTAACATAAAAATGTGAGGGGAAACACTGTTTTCCTTAGGATTGTGTTATGATAAAACACATACTCATACGTATGTATATAATATATATATATATATATATAATATATATATATATATATATATTGGAAGATATGTGCTTAATTAAGGTCATACCTAATTTGTTAATTAATTAATTATAATTAAATGAATTAGGCGTGCATATCGGTTTAAATGTAAAGCGTAAACTCTGTATGTACATTTCAGCCTATTAGGCCTCATCAGCAGAGCTATAGACAGGGCAGTGCTTTGTGCGTGATTCGAACCCTACCTTTCAGGCTGACAGGCTGTCCGCCTGTCAGCCTGACACCTCTAACCATTACACTAGCTGGCTTCCCAATAATTTCTCGTTTATTTTAAACTGATATGTATATCACACTTTTTGGGTGACTTATGGCACGACAGTATGAAGTGAACAAACAATGTGTTTGAAAATGGCGAAGGCCGATAATTTTTGGTAGATATGTGCTTCGCCATTTTCAAACACATTGTTTGTTCACTTCATATATATATATATATATATATATATATATATATATATATAAAGCATATATATATATATATATATATATATATATATATATATGTGTGTGTGTGTGTGTGTGTGTGTGTGTGTTCTCCATCCTCTGGGTTGTACGCTTCAAAAACGTCTGCAACAAAGAAATGAAGACATGCCACACCAATCCCAACACATAGGATGTTTGTGTAGACAACAATGCAGACTAGCACCTTTATCTCAAACAAGACATCTAAAATAGTGAAACAGAGAGAAAAGTAGTCTCCATGGAAAAGAGAGCCAGGAGAAAGGCGAGACAATAGCAGGCCCCGTATGTATGACTGTTTGTGTGCAGTCAGTTCATAAGAGGTTGCTATTCAAGAATTAGCCTGATCAACCACACGCGCCGAAACAGATGAAAACGTTTTCGGAGGACACTACGTCCTCATCTCTAGTAGATGGAACGATGCCAATAGAAAATAAAATGATTATATATATATAATAAATAAGTAATCCACAGACACGTGTTTCAAGGTTTCACCTTTCATCAGTGTGGCTATAGCGTAACAGCTATCTCTGGCCGGGTCGAGACCCGAATGAACTTTCGTTCGCCAAACCTCTAACCCGTACGGCCAGAAGCAGCTGTCAAATATAGGAGAATAATTAATCGCTACATTTCTAATATATATATATAAAGTTAATATATATATATATAAAGTTAAACCTAATGAGTCCGATATACCTACTAACAGTTTCGCTTAGTAACTCATCAGGGCAAGTATTTACCAATAAGTTTGGTAATATATATATATATATATATTATATATATATATATATATATAAAAAAATTTTCCGAAACTTTCGAGTCAAAGTAGGTACATATTATTATTGTTTGATGGCTGGAATATTGTAACCGAATTAGAACATAAACTAGTATTTCCAAGTGAAATAACGTTAACGTCCCAGCATCCGGTCATTGGCATCTGGTCTGTTAAGTTGAAAAAGGTTTTATTTTGAGGAAAACTTCGGTTTGGCATTAAGTTGGAAAAATATAAAGAGATCAATGTGTCAGAAATGACTGGATGATAAAATGTATTACCTATTGAGGTTATATATCAAGCTTTCATTACAAAAAAGGAGGAGGCTCTCTGATCATCCGTCTAGCCCAAATCAGGGCCAAAGTGTTGTACGATATGAACTGCTTGGCAACTAGGATTCCGTCATTATGCATCACAGGTCGTTATTGTGGTACCGGGGGGGGGTATTATACCTCTGCAGAGGGGCAGTCGGTGTATTCTATAACCTTAGTCAACAGAGTGAACTTTGGGTAATTTATGAGGAAGTGTGTCCCGGTCTCCCGCCTCAAAAACTGCTACCCGGTGACTATCAAAATAACAACCCCAGCTCGTCGTAATTCTTGTTTATTTATCGTAATTTGTCGTAATTCTTGTTAATGTTATGATATAAAGATGGATATATAGTTTTGAATAGAATGAGATAGATAGATAGATAGATAAACAAACAAAATAATATAGATAGATACGAACAAATGGAGATAGATAGATATTTTCGACAAGTAAATATATTTGGGGGGGGGTCGCTTCTTTTTTTGTCGTAATTCTTGTTTATTTAAACTAAAAACAAGACATTAAACAAACATGAATAAAAAAAATCTTAGTATTTAAAGTAATATAGATAAATATGAACAAATTGAGATAGATAGATAGATGGATAGTCTTGAATAGACTGAGCTGGGTTGTTATTTTAATAGTCACCGGGCAGCAACTCTTGAGGCAGGAGACCGGGACGCACTTCCTCATAAATTACCGAACTTTGTACTAAGTAGCATTTTAAAAACTGGTCAGCTAATATTACATGAGATTAAAGAGAAATTTTTCAAGATATTTGATAAGGATATACAGAGAGGAATAATTTTATATTTCTAAAGATAAGTAATGCGAATCATACATCGACAAAAACAGAAACACTGACACCTCTAAATTTACAATCAATATTAGCCAGCAATAGTGCGAAGAAGGACTTATAAAATAGATGCATTATACAAGATGAAATACATGGGCAGATGTTTGATACAAATAAAAGTAAAATATATTTAAACTGCTGGGAGTGAGTAAAGGAAAAGGGAATCTCAGAGTTAGGATATATATTAATAGAAACTAATCAATTATATTTTCTGTCTCAGAAACATAGGCTTAATTTAGTGATGTGAGATTTGCAAATGGCTGAGGTGGCAAAATATTTTTTTTTTCAAATGACACTTCTTGTTAAAAGTCGTTTACTCTTTTACTGTTTAAGAAAAACTGTAATGGGAATAGAAATTAAACAATTAGACGTTCTGATCAAATGTTGATCTGATTAAAACAAGGTTAGTTCGCAGAACAGTAGCACAGCCCCCCCATATATATATATACATATACAAGGTGTGTCAAGAAAGTATCGAGATGTTTGGTACCTTTTGACACACCTTGTATTTTGAAAAATTAACATTCCATTCATTGTTCCTTCCTATCTTGGTAAATACAGCTTCAAGTCTGACACTTATAT
Organism: Doryteuthis pealeii; assembly: GCA_023376005.1. Taxonomy (NCBI): domain Eukaryota; kingdom Metazoa; phylum Mollusca; class Cephalopoda; order Myopsida; family Loliginidae; genus Doryteuthis; species Doryteuthis pealeii. The sequence goes on from CM042157.1 coordinate 2,271,364, forward strand.
ATATAATAATATATTATATATATATATTATATCCTTTCACTATTGCTAGATCAGAGAGATTGTTTTTGAAGCTGAGGTGGAGCACCATACCTACCATCAGGTCCTCACTTCACTTCAGACCGCTTCACTTCAGATACAAAAAGAATCTCCCTAGTCTAGAGCTAATAAAAATGGAATAGACTACCTCGTTGTCCGGTTAATTCCGACAATTGGCCATTCCGCCTACTTTATATTATAAAAATGAAAGTCTTCTAAAAGATTTGCATTTTGATTTCTGAAAATATTTTCTTCTTTTTAAATTTACTTCAGCTACACGTGTTTCAGATTTCTAGTATCTTCTTCCGGGTTTGTTTAACCATTTTCTGATTCTAAATGGAATGAGAAAGTGGTTAAACAAAATCTTCAAAAGATAATGATATTTTTTGAAAAACATTCAATTTTCTCCCGTTGAACTTATGACACACACACACACAACAAAACAGCAAAAAACACAAAACAAAAAGAAAAAAAACAACAAAACAGAAAAAAAAACAGAAAAAAAAACAACAAAACAGCAAAAAAACAAATAAACAAAAAACAAAACAAATAAACAAATAAAAAAAAACTACACCATTGTCTAAAATAGACGGAAGGTTGCCAACAACACAATATATATATATATATATATATATATATATATATATATATATATATATATATATATATATATATATATATATTGGAGTGTCAAACCCATCTTTAGCCTAAATGTAAACATTGTTTTAATAAAACATGCATCCCTGTACACATCATACATATTTATATAAATTTAACATGGTTTGCACTTCTCAGCCACCAGAGATTTGATGACAAACCTCTGTTCAAGCCTGTAAGACTCGTTTTGGATTGAACATAAAACAAATATTTTGCGAGATTGAAATAATGTATATATATATATATATATATATATATATATAATATATATATATATATATATATATATATATAATGCATGTGTGAGTGTGGTGTATAAAAATAGACAAACACGTTGTATTCTAAAAGATGAGTATTCTTGATGATTAAGTCGGCATTATAACATTAGTTGGAACTCATAAATATTACCGGGGACTCATTCAAAGCAAATATGCGTGTCTCAGGACGCACTTAATTAAAAAGCTATCAGCATCAATGGTTTGTACGTACTTCTCTCATTTCATTTTTCCCATTTACAAAACTTTCCACCGGATATTTTACATATCATTCGACATGAGGTTCGAAAACCAACCAGTAGCGATGGAAAGACACACGTAAATACATGATAAGACATTGTTCCTTCTAAGCTTATATCTCTGACTGAAGGCCAACATATCAATATTTCTTTTGATAATCATACTGACTACGCTGGTAAATAGATATGCTGATCTAACTTCCTTTACCAATGTAGGTAGATTGATTAACCATCACTAATTATCAGGCGTAAAAGGAAGAGAAACAATTATTTACCTTACAGGTGGAATCTGAATCAAAATCACAAGTACAGGGCATCCAACGAGGATCGAACTCGATGATGGTCCATCCTATTGCCAAATCTTTACACAAAACTCATATTATTTATTAAATGACCGTCGTCTATACTTATATAAAAGGCAGTTGTGTGTATGTATGTCCAGAGGAAACTACAAAAATAAAACAATTAACGAGAAAGTAAATATAGGTACACATTCACTATCACCAGATATTGCTTTTTGAGCAAAAATTATAAAGATTTGATTAATAGTCGTGAAGATAATTAAAAATGAAATTTAAATGATAACAGCTGGGAATATGTTTTTGCATTTAATATTTCCAATAGTAGACATTAACGCTTCTTTTCAGAGTAGTTTTTTTTACGTAGGGATTTGAATGGGGCATCCTACCAGGATCGAACTCACGATTCAGTAATAATGGATTTGCGAGATTGACTTTAAAATAATCTGTCTAAACAGGCGACGCCGGGTAGCCACTTCTAGTGTATTATATATGTGCGTCTATAATAGAATTAACTCTATATATGGTGTTTTCAAGACAAGTTTTGTTACATCTGTATCGTGGTAGGACTAGGATCGAACTCACGACAAGAAAGATTTATTCATCAAGGATAATTTTCTCACAATCGCACTTGGTGGTTTAAACAACAAAACCCTCTTTTAAAAGAAGTAAAATAAAATATCTAAAAAAAATGCAAGAACATTACGACACTACAAAAATAATTTGATTAACAACAAATAGATTAAAAATAAATAAAAAGAAATCTTTAAAAAAATCAACAACAAAGAAACAAGAAAAAACTGGAATTCTATAAACATTTTTTTTTTTGGAAATCGCGTTAAAATAAATATCAACTTCAATTTTTTCTTTGGCCTGTGGTGAGCATTTTTGCGTGTGTGTATTTGTTGCAACACTCAATTACTCATGTAAATATTCACTGCGCAGTTTTCTGCATTCCTTTTTTATGCTAAACTAAAGCCTATATGTAGCGTGCAGAGGCAAATATTTATCGAATTTTGGAGAACCAAAGGGTGGGAAACCTTCCCCTAACCACTTTCTTAATGACATACAATCACACACACACACGCACGCACACACACACACTCACACACACGCAGTGTCACACACACGGGCGCATATGCATATATATATATATATATATTATATATATATATATATAGTGTGTGTGTGTGTGTGTGTGTGTGTGTGTGTGTGCGAGAGAGGAAATATATATTTTTTAGTAGTGCTGGAAAATGTAGGTATTACGTATCGAGGTAGAATGTATATTTGAATGAGGTAAATGAAGAGCGGTGTGAAAGGCAGTCTGTCGGGTGGCTAGGGACATGATGACATGGAAAGGTAAGAAATACAACCACACATATATGTTTTGCTACTACTGTCACGTTCTACATACAACGAATGCAAAGCAGGAGAAGAAAAAAAAAACTCAAAAGACAAAAACGAAGAAAGAAAAAACAGGGACTTGTAAAAATAAAGCAGCGTTTCGAAATATAAGTAAAATAAAAAAATAAATAAATATATTAGAACATGTCAAGAGGTCAAAAATGGTGAAATGATACTGAAAGTCAACTGAATATATATATATACACATATATAAGGTCTGTCAAAAAGTATCGGGATTGAAGATGTATTTACCAAGATAGCAATGAAGAATGAATGGAACGATAGTTTTTTTTTCAGAATACAAGGTGTGTCAAAAAGTACCAAGTTAAAGCTGTATTTACCAATATAGAAATGTAGAATGAATGGAACGTTAATATTTTTAGACTACAAAGTGTGTCAAAAAGTTCAAAAAATGTCCATTCTTTTATGTCACACCTTGTATATATATATATATATATATATATATATATATATATATATATGTATATATATATATATGTGTGTGTGTGTATATATATATATATGTGTGTGTGTGTATGAGAAAGAGAGACAGAGAGAGAGAGAGACAGACAGACAGACAGACAGACAGACAGAGACATAGACAGAGGGAGAGAGAGAGAGGGAGAGAGAGAAAGTGAACGAGAACGAGAAACAGACAGATGTTCTTATATGAACAATTGGTGATACAAACACACACACATACACACACACACACACACACACACACACACACACATATATATATATATATATATATGAATTTGGCAGATCGATATGAATAGACTAAGATACATAAATAAATGGCAACAGTGACGTATAGATGATGAGAAAATCAGTGATAGATCAATATGAACAAACAACCACACACACACACACACCACACACAAACACACGCACATACATACATACATACACACACACACACAACGCACATACATAATATATATATATATATATATATATATATATATATATATATATATATGAGAAATAAATACACAAACGATGTGTTTTGATATGGCTTTTTTTTAGCCGACAATTTTTGGGAGAATATGTGCTTAATTGAAGTCGTACCTAATTTTGAAAGTTGATTAATTAATAATTATGCCCGCCTAATTAATTGATTATTAATTAATTAACTCTATACACAAGGTGTGTCAAAAAATATCGCAATTTTTCTATCTTGGTAAGTACCGCTTCAATCTCTGCAGTTTTATGAAATACCTTGTATTCTGAACAAAATAATGTTCCATTCATTGTTCCTTTCTATCTTGGTAAATACAGCTTCAATCACGATACTTTTATGACACACCTTGTGTGTATATATATGGGGTGCGCCGGTATTTCAGCACACATGCATTTTATATTCATACTATATCGGATTAACCTTTACTTTCTTTTTCAGAAATGAATAATGGCAGACCCTAAACTAACTCATGAAAAGAAAAGTCATGCTCTGATTGTGGCAATAAAGACTGATCATAGAGATTTAGAAATTATACGTTTTCTTAAAGCTGCAAGATCTTTTTAACAAAAGATTTGTAAAGAGTTAGAACATGAAAGTGACAACGTTATGTTTTAATCAAAACGTAAAAAAAAGTTCTAAACGCTCAGATTCAATGAGAACTACTGAATTTATTGACAAAATTAAGCGGACAATTGATGACAATCAATGAGGCCAATTGCAAAAATGTTGCGTGTGTCTGAGAAAACAATCAAAAATGTTGTTCATGAACACAAATTGTACGTGATGAGGATAGGTTAATTCATTTAAGAAAAGAAAAAAAACAAAAGAAAGCCGCTTAAACAGATCTAAAAGACTCTTAAACAAACACAAAAATCATACTAAAGCTGGTGGGATTTGTTTTTTTTTTCCTCAGGTGTCCTGGTTTTGCGTGTTGTTAGCTATGAAGGACATATTATGTCTCCGCACTTTTTCCCGATAAGGTTTTAATGCTACTGCTTATATTGAGGTTTTAAATAAAGTTCTCAAGCCTTGGATCAACACTGTATGCAATGGTCGGCCTTAAATCTTCTAGCAAGACTCTGCTCCATCCCACAAGGCTCAAAGAACATAATAATGGAAGACTGACAATCTGTACGATCACATACCTCCAACATTTGGCCTCCTAACTCTACACATCTCAATCTATTTAACTACTATGTGTGGAGGTTTGTTGAAAAAGAAATTAATGAATATCCCCGTAACACCAAAACCTCTTTAAAGACTCCCGTAGTTCAAGTAATGTCCGACATGGACAAGGATTAGTTAATTAAAGCTTGAAACCGTATCGATCTCGTATAAGGCAGTTATTGATTCTAGGGGTGGATTCATTGAATTGACTCAATTATTAAGTAAATTTTATGTTTGCTATTTTTGTTCAAATACACTTTACTATTGTTATATAGGATTTTTTCTCAAACTGAAATCTGTACTAAAACGCCGTAATCACTCTGTATATATATATATACACAACACACACACACACATACACACACACACACACACACACACACATATATATATATATATATATATATATATATATATATATATATAATGAATAGAGAATGAAAAAATGAGAAAAGTATTGGCATGAAAAGGTGCTCAATGCTAATAAAGCAGCGCAGATTTATAATCAATGGTAATATTATGGGTTTACACTCATAACTTGAAGTTTCATGTTAATCCAATCATCAGATGAGTTCAAGGGTTAATAAAAATTAAATAAAAATTACTGGTTTTTAAAATCTCAACCATTTCACGACTGTTTTTTAAGATCTCAACCATTGAACTCATCTGATGATTGGATAACCATGAAACTTCAAGTTATGAGTGTAAACCCATAATATTACCATTGATTATATATATATATTATATTATTGATTATATATATATATATAACTTTAACTTTTCCGTCGCAGTGGCATCAGTAAATAATCCAGTGCTAAATATATAAAAAATACAGAGCCTAAATGAAATGTTTCATATCATGGACTGCTCATCCACCAGGATTCCATCCTTAAGCATAACGGCCAAAAGGTGGCCCCATTAGGGGAGTCCTACCCCTCGGCAGAGGTGCAGTCGGTGTAATGTAAAGCCCCAGCCGACACGGCTGAACCGTTTTGGTACTAGTTAACCCCTAGATGAAGGAGTCCATCCCGTTGATTGGATCCGGTGGCTTAAAGATATTCATGTAAAACAAACCCATAAGTACGAGTTGAACTTAGTTTTGTATCGGGGAAGTATAGGCTTAGTTTAAATAAAATATTCCAAGTGTGAATTGCAAAGGACATATTAAACAAGTTCAATTTTATAATATAATGACAAAAAACGAAAAATTCAAATGAAGTACGAAGAATGACAACGTACGTGTGAATTAACACCTTTACGAAAACGTGTATTACATATTTTAAAAATAAATTTACACTTACCTAATTGAAAGAATAAGTAAAACTTTCAAAATATTACAGGTGACATGCGCTATATACATACATATATATATATATATATGTGTGTGTGTGTGTGTGTGTGTGTGTGTGTGTGTGTGTATGTGTGCGTGTGTGTGTGTGTGTATGTGTGTGTGTGTTAAGATCTCGCGTATACTTCTAAATTAGTTAGTAAAGAATTTATGAAAAACTTTTCAAGAACATTTTCAGAGAAGTTTATTTTTCAGCTTTTCATGCACAAAATAAAATTTTCAACTGGGAAGTGCATACTTCATTTAAATCCAGATAAAAATCTTTTTTGTCCATGAAAATTTTTTTTAAAAAAATTTTCTCAAAAGTTTTCTTGAAAATCCTCTAGAGTAATTAAATATAGATATATTCAAAAAACGTAAACAAGCGTCTCTCTATAACGTAACATCTTATTCAATGAACACACGTGTGATCGGCTGCAATTAATCGGTACCTCGATTAATTCAGTGGATTTAACCCTGAAGATCCTAATGGTCAAACTCGAGTAGGTTTCTATTGTATCCATTTCTTTAATAAATTTGCTCTACTTTGTATTGAGCACTTTGTATTTATTTTATCGCGGACTAGTTTTCATACAATTAAATATGCACAAAAACTAACATATATTTATTTATTATCAATATTGTTTTATCTCCTTATACTACTGTATATATCGGTCTTATCGAGTGAGATATTAGCTTACTACTGTATTATCAAGTGATATATATATATATATATATATATATATATATATATATATATAGCAAACGTTCCTACAACGTTTTTAATGTAGTAGCTTTAGTAGTTAATCCAAAAGAGCTCAATATATTTCGTAAAATAGAGCATTTGTATTTGTAGAAAATAAGTTTTTCTTTCTACCATGGTTTCGGTGTTCAATGTACACCTTCCTCAGGAGAACTAAATTATAGGTAGCTACATTTTATATATACTTGTCTGGTTTGGAATTATTTTTATTTCCCTTTCTGTCTTTTAATTAGTTTGTATGACTTTTAGTTTGTAAGTCTAGACTATTTCCCTTTGAATTGAAAGAAATGTTTTCTATTAACTTAAATCTCTCCTTTATTCAGGGAAAAGTAATTTGTAATTCTATCTGTCACCTATATTCAACTTACACCTATTTATTTCTTTATTAATTTTGCTTATATCTTATGCGTGTATACAACTGGACTTAAAGTCTTCTGGTAAATATATTTAGTTGCAGGTGTGATTTTTGTTAATGTAAACTTTAAATATGTATTAAAATAAAACAAACTATATATATATATATATATATATATATATATATATATATATATAATACCAGTCATGTATTTATTAAAACTTGTTTTAAAAACATTGAGGACTGGCTAATGTTGCATGTTCAAATTTTGAGTGTATTTATTCTATGTTATGACGATTTTGGGTAATGTGACGTAAGCAGCGACGTAGTTTTTGTTACCACAAGTATGGTACATTTACTGAGGATCGAACTTACTTAAAAGTTACTGATCTAAGAGACTAATGTTACATAATCTATGCATAGATTATTGTCAACCCCCTGTATTTTTGAAGGGATGGTCCCTTTTCATATCACGGGCGGGACTTTCCATGGAATATTACAGAAAGCCCGTGAAATACGTGAAGTCACGTGGGACCGAGTTAACCCTCAGTTCCAGCTTGGACGTCATTCAGAAAGCATATCTGCCTTAGCTGGACTCAAATGCATACGTGCGTTGTGTTAGAAGAAGTTTAAGCAATAAAAGTTTAAAGAAATAATATGAAGGTCTTGCTTGACGAATGTGTTGGCAAAAAGACTGACCAAGAAGAAGGAAGAATCAAAGACGAAAAGCCAACAAGAATCTAGAAATAGAATTCAACATGAGAGAAAGAATAGAAACGACTAGGGATCACCAAATGGCAAAAGAAGTAAGTAATTCAAAATGCATATGCATCTCTCTGTCTACCTGTGTCTATCTCTCTCCCCTTTCTCCAGTAAAAGAACACCTGTGTATACCGGAAGCGAATCTCCATTATTAATAGATAACTATAAACTAAAAGTTAATTTAAAATTCATGATTCAGTCATTAAAAGTTCTCATAAAGTTTCAGAAGAAAATCATTCAGTGGTTATGTTTAAATAAATCTTCATTTGAAGTGTTGAATATGTTCAGTAAGAACGTTATACTTGTATTAATTGATAAGATGAATGTTATGCTGTTATGTTTTATTCAGAATTTCCTGATGAATATTATAGTTGGAATTTATTTCAGCACAGATCTATTATTTCTACATATGTTTGTGTAAATCTAAATTGAGAATTATTGATGATATCGGTTAGGTTTCTTGCTGTTAATGGGATATATATTGATGTAAGGATAATTTTAAGTAAAACATTCTTTTCAGTCGCCATCTTTTTCATCAAATTTGAGAACTTGCAATATTTATGGTAATGTCTGTTCTTAATCCGTAGTTATACGCGGGAAAACGATATTTCATAGGCTTAAGAATTTCATGTGATGACGTCCTATTATCTGTTGATTACATTTGCTTCTGCAATGTGACCCGGAGATGCTTATAAGTACGCGTCCCCCGTCCGTGACGCATAAAAATCTAAAAGGACGCAGTAAAATCATATCTATGCGTCCCAGTATCTTTCTTTTTCTTCTCTAACCATTTTAAGCTAAGTGGAAATACATTTCAATAGTTTATTAGAAGCGAATTACACAGAGTACTTTACAAGGTAGAAGCTAGAAGGCTTTAGTTGTTTCCACTGATCATAAATAAAAACCCTGCAATTTATTAATAAGCTTTAGTTGGGACCCATAAATTGTCAAGCGCTCTGTAAAATGCAAACAGCCTCGTATATCATCTGAACTCTGTTCCCCTTATCCATTTCCTACGACGATAACCATATCACTATGAACATACCCATTACTATATTAGATTTCATTTTCAATGTCCCATGCTTGATTGCCTTTTGCCAGACTCCGGCCCTCTGGGGCCCAGTGGCTTCTGTCTCTGGACTGGCTAAGTAATTAATGGCGTAGATCCTAGGGGGATATCTCCCCAGGCAACACCTGCCCCCTTGATTTAAAGGGACAGGGCTGGGTTTATTGCCCAGTGCATGATGTGCCTCCTTGAAGAGGAATGCAGATAAGATCTACGCATTTTTGCACCCACCACGAAGCTTCGGTTCGTGGGTGGTCCCACATAAAGAAGACACGGTGTCACTCCCGCATACGTGGCATGCGAGGTAAAAACGTACCTAGTAGGTGTGAGGTCAATATGTCAGAAGGTTTATATTTAGACAGTCTTGCAATCTTACTGTGGCCAGGTTGATACTCATTGGGTAGCACACATGTTAGTCTTGTGTCAGACCAGTTACGGCTATAAGCTGTCAGCATATATTTCCATTCGCATCTACACGATCAAGTTTATTTATTCTCACACCTGTTTCTGAATAATAGAATATTATTCTCAATGCATCGTGATAACATCTCTCATATAAAATAAATATAAAATAAGGTGTGTATTTCGTGGCTTTTCATGTGAATTCTTCCGGTGATTAATTCAAAACATGCAAAATAAAAGAAATAGAAAAATTAAAATAATATTAAAAAGATTATGATAAAAAAATAAGATAGTGTCATCGAAATCAAATAAGGTTTCATTTAAAATGTGATTAAAAAATGGAAAGTAGGATGAGTAAAAATTAATAAAGTATTTAACGCAAAAAAAACGCAAACACACCATATATATATATATATATATATATATATTATATATAATATATATGAGGTGTGTGTAAAAAGTAATGAGAATGTTGTCATAAAACAATTCATTTAAAATCTAAACAACAAAATAAATGTTTTCTCCCCAAAATATTCCCCTCTTGAATCTAATACACTTTCTCATCTTTCTCTGTCATGCTTTTCTGGCCTGCTGGAAAGATTCTTCTGGTATGTCTCTCAGCTCCGTCGTTATGGACCTCTTGTTGGCCTCAACGCATTCTAAACGGGTCCCTTGATGAGCCACTTTAGCTTGGGAAAGTCACGATTTGTCCAGCCACAAATTTATGTTTTTTTTTTAAGGGTTGCAAAATCAAAAATATGAATGAAAAAATAAGACGTTGTTTATTAAGAAGTCACAGAATTTAAGACTGAATAGATTAAGAAGTCACAGAATTTAAGACTGAATAGATTAGAAGTCACAGAATTTAAGACTGAATACAGAATTTATTTTAAGACTGAATAGATTATTCCAGCGACTGTGTAAAAAAGTGTTAGACATTATAAATATACGAGGTGTGTCTCAAAACTAATGAGACTTTTGTCACAAACTATACATTTCAAATCCAAACAACAAACTAAATGTTTTCTCTTCCAAAATAGTCTCTTCTTGAATCTAATGCATTTTCCCACCCTTCCCTTGCCAGCTGAAAGGATTTTACTGGTAAGTCTCTCAGCTACGTCGTTACGGATCTCTTGATGGCCTCAACTCATTCAAAACGGGTCCCCTTCATGAGCCCTTCAGCATGGAAAGTGCGCGGGAAGAGACGATAATTGTGGCAGGAAAAATCGTGAGTTTTTCTTCCCAAGCTGAATTCGAAATAAAGTAATTACATTTGCACAGAATTATGCATTTCCCCATCCTTCCCTGGCCTGCTGGAAGGATTTTTCTGGTATGTTTCTCAGTTCCGGCGTTACGACCTCTTGGTGGTCTCAACTCATTGAAAACGGGTCGGGTCCCCTTGATTAGTCCCTTCAGCATGGAAAGTGCTCGGGAAGGAACGATAGTAGTGGCAGGACAAATCTTCTTTTTCCCAAGCTGAAGTGGCCATCAAGGCTACCCGTTTTTAATGTGTTGTGGACCGTAACGACGGAGTTGAGAGACATACGAGAAGAATCCTTCCAGTAGAGCAGAAAAGCGTCACAGAGAAGGATGGGAAAGCACATAAGATTCAAGAAGGAACTAAGTTGGAGGAGAATATATTTAGTTTTTTGTTTGGATTTTAAATGAATTGTTTGTGACAACAGTCATTAAGGTTCATACACACCTCGAATATATATATATATATATATATATATATATATATATAATATATTATATATTATTTAGTATTATTTACCTTATCTTATTATTAATATTATCATTATTTTATTTACCTTATCTTATTAATATTTT
>CM042157.1:2285415-2295415 GCA_023376005.1 Doryteuthis pealeii
AGAGAGAGAGAGAGAGAGTTAGAAGTAGAAAGTAAGGTGTGTGTGCGTGTGCTTGTTTCTCTGTGTGTGTGTGCATGTATGTGTGTTTAAGGCTTATCATTTACGAGAAAGTTCCTCTGCATTCTTTCGTTATCTTACCAAAGTAATTTTGAATTAATAAATACGTCACTATTTCTTGTATGACAGATGTTTATCAATGGAAATTAGGTGTTTTTTGTTCAAAGGCAAATTCATGAAGAATCATTGAAAAACTCTTGTATGTTCTGTAGTCTTTATAATACATATTGCATTTTTTAATGATCATAGCCCTCCTCCAATTTTTGAATTTGTGTAGTCGGGTTTTCTCTATCTAGCGTTTTAACTAAATAAAAATGGCAAACGATAGTGATCCACCACTTGGATTTAATTCAAGGAAATAATGAATATTAATCTTTTAATACACTATTCGCAGTTATTGTTTAACCCTCTCCAACTTTTGGAACTCTTGGAGCAGTTTTAGTTGCATTGAGTAATAATTCTTCAAAATCTCAGTTCATGCATCAGCCTTTTTTAACATCTAAGACAAACGGTACAATTGAATAATAATAATAATAATAATAATAATAATAATAATATGATGATGATAATTGGCCAAAAATCGCCCTTCGGTCGGTGTAAATATTAATTTTTGCCCAAGGTGGTGAATTAAAAATTAAATGTAAGAGAGTTTATATCATAAGTAAGTAAAATCATCAAATTTATTAAAGGAGTAGAAAAATAAAAACAATTTGAAAAGGAAACTTAGTTCTGACAACTTTAAATATATATCAAAATAAAACAAACCATATATAAATATATAATACAGGGCATATATTTATTAAAACTTGTTTGAATAAACAAGTTTGCATGCTCAAATTTTTAGTGTATTTATTCTATGTTATGACGATTTTGTGTGATGTGACGTAAGGAGTGACGTAGTTTTTGTTACAGACAAATTGAGACCGAATTTCTATTATTAATAGATGGTAATCATAATGATAATATGCGACAATTTGAGGACTTAAATATACACTAAAAAGGGCAGAAATATTTCTACAGTCGCTAGTAACAGCAACTGTAACATATGGATTAACAGAAAGACGACAAAAACAGAAATGGGAAGGAACATATCAATATGGATACTTCAACCGACAAACTAGAGAGATTACACCAAGAAGACTTGGATAGTGTTAATAAAGGGAAACCTGAAAGAGAAACTGAATCTCAAATAATATCAGTTCATAGAAATACCACAAGACTAATTATATCAAAATGAAAATAGATAAGACGTAACACAACAGCTTGTGACGGATGTACAGAGATAAGGATGAAGCTGTTAATCACATTATAAATGAATGCAGCAAACTAGCATAAATGGAGCACACGTCTAGGCACGACTGGGTGGAAAAGGTGATTCAATAGAAATTGTACAAGAAATTAAACTTTAACCATACTACAAATGGTATATGGATAAACCAGAATCTGTCTTAGAGAATGAGACATAACATTGTCTTGGTTTTTGAGATAGAAACGGATCACCGAATCTCGACCAGACGATCAGACCTATTATTCAACAAGAAAAAGAAGAACGTCATTTGCTGGATTTTGCTGGGTCCCAGAATGAACATTGAAGTAAACAAGAAAGATGGACATATACCTGGACCTTGCTAGAAAACTGAAACAAAAAAAAAAAAAAAAAATGTGGAACATGATGGGAATGCTGATACTAATTGAGGGTAGTGCTCTTGGAATGGGCCCCAAGAGTTTGAAAAAAGATTGGAGGAATCGAAAGTTAGAGAAACATTGAATACCGGGAACAGTCAAGGTGACCTGAGGAGACTCATTTTCACTCAAACTCCAGTGATGGACCAGCAGCAAACGCTGATCTGAAAAACTCGCAAGTAATTAACAGTAACAGGAAAATTATCTGGCATTGAAACGGATAGGAATAAAGACATTACATGGATATGGTTATGAAAGAGAAACGAGTTATTACAAACGGGTTATTATAAACGGGTTATTATAATCACTCAGACAATTCTTGGAATTGGAAGCTCAAATTTGGGGATTGTCTAAAGATAGTCTACACCAGTAAAAAAATTCAGAAAAATTGAAGGGGTGGTTGACAATTTTCTTTTTCTGGGTGATTTGAATCGGAATTACCCAAACCTGAAGAGAGAAAATTACGCTGTTAATAGCAGCATAGAATAATGCTACATGAGCTAAATATATGAACATATAAATTGAAAATACGCATGATGAATTTGAAAATACTAAATATGATAGAGATAAAAATGATAACCACTTAATTAGGAATGCAATATACTTGCACAGAAAAACTACAAAATCAAACTCGACTGGGTAGGCAATTGTACAGCATCCAGCAAGGATCATATTCGTTATTTATTAGAAATGGATCTGCAAGACTTGACTACTAATCATTAAAGCATTAAACAATAGTAGGGCAGATGTGGGAAGGAAAACACTGAATTCAAACAAATTGTGATCTGCTTAAAAGTAGATCTTGAATCGTATCAATGAATGAAAACTTAGTTCAATTCTAAAGGTTTGTTATCTAACAAAACAATGACTAACAAAATAAAAACCCTTCCTTTATAGAGAGTCAGATTTGAGAGACCTACCAGTGTGATGGAGAGGGAAATTTAGGATGTCTTGTACATTCTATCTCTCGGAGATTAATTCTTTCGACTTTGTCGTGGCACTGATTTTTAGGTGTGTTGAATTAGAGCGCCAAGGCTACTGAAGGCGACACGTGATTGGTATGTTCAATCACAAAAGTAGTATTTCCTTCACTTAACTCCACATATAGAAGGAGACGTAAATTACTGACCCAACTGCTGCTTGGACACCCATGTTGTGTTGTGATGACTGCTACGTTCGAAGACCGGAAAATCTTTCTTCTTATATGCAGAGCCAACCCGACTTCACTCGGGGAAATGGCACCTTAAAGGCAATCTGAATGGAATATATATGTTTGGATAAACATATACTTTTAAATTGATGCCTATGCAGAATAAACCTTGTGGAAATGTATATCTATTTAAAAAAAATACACACATACGAATATATAATCAAAAACGCACAGATACACACACACACACACACACACACACACACACATATATATATATATATATATATATATTGGATATACATATATATATATATATTATATATAAATATATATATATATATATATATATATATATATATATATATATATATATATATATAGTATCCAATTGCCGCTTTAACTTTTCCGTCGCAGTGGCGTCAGTAAATAATCCAAAAGTGCTCAATATGTTAAAAATATAGAGCAGTAATAATACTTCTAATATTATTGTTAGATAGAAAATAAAAAGGTCTACCATGGTTTCAATCAAATTAAAATAAATTCCTCAGAACCTTACTCTATGTTAACTAAGTCGATGTAATTCCTTAGTTAAATTGACTTAGTTAACGTAGAGTAGGGTCCTGAGGAAATCATTTTAATTTTTAATTTGGTTGAAACCATGGTAGACCCTTTATTTTCCACCTAACAATTATATATATATATATATATATATATATATATATATATATATATATATATATATATATATAATATAATATACATTCACAATGTTGATAAGACCAATATTCGGATATTTGTTTCATTTTTCAATTGAACAGTTCAGTCCCAAAAATACATCTTCCACCTGCTAAAAATTCTGCCAACTGCCATATTTCCTTGGGTTTGCTCCCTCTCCCAAACACTAAGTCGGTGTGCCACCTACGAGTTATAGCTGATTTGTAATTTGTACTGCGAATTGGCCAAAGACTAAAATAAAAATGGTATATGCAAAACTCAGTTTTAGAAAATTTTTTCATTCCTCGTCACTGGAATATGTTCGCCTCTCTGTTTTGTAAGGCCGAATAGAGGCAAACATTATTCCAGTGACAAGGAAGTGAAATCTGTTGTGAAGAAGTGGCCAAAGAATAGTCAACAGAACTTAATAGGGCAGGGATACATGCTCTCCTTCGAAGGTAAATATTGCTATTGAAGGAAACGGAGACAATATGGAGAAATAGTGATGTGATTCACAGAGCACTAGCTTCATTTTGATGTATGATACATGTTCCTGTTTCGGTAATAATACCTGTCTAAACAAAACTTTGGATTTTGTAATATTTTCTGAATTCTGAATATTTTTGTTAATTCAAGATTTCTAGCTGGTTTGTATCATCTTTATCATTTCAATCAGCATGTTTTTGGCTTGCCCTCTCCCCGTCCATCTTGAGTTGTATAACTTCCAAAGATTATTTCATTCTACATTTAATCTTCTGGGAGACTTGAATTGAATCTCTTTCTAAGTGTTGTAAATTTATGTATGGTTTATCGATATTATTTGCAGGTGGCGCTCTTTTAAGGTGTGCTACTGTCTTGATTTATTGATTTATATGAAGGAATCCACAAAAAATTAAACTTGCTGCTTTGAAAAAGGTTAACATCAAGATAACGGGATTGAGTGATTCCCTTTTAACACTTCGAGTTATCTCTCAAACGCAAAAGAATAACGATTGCATATTGTTGACGGAAAGGAGCCAGTAACTTTCAAATGCTTATCTGTTTCCAACAACCTCTACGAATGAATGCTCAGAGAATGAACAACACGGGGACTATAGTTGAAAGCGCGTAGTGTGATCGTTAGAGGCGTAGGAAATAGATTCGTCGACTCGAGTCAAATCATGGACGAATCTACAGTTCTCATAGTGTTAATGCCCTTGGGAAAGGTATGAAACCAACTCTCTCTCTCTCTCTCTCTCTCTCTCTCTCTCTCTCTCTCTCCATCTATGGGTAAATAATAGGACAGACTGGGCTCTTTAACCCAGGTTAGGCAACCAGTTTAAGAGAAGGAAAACTCTGGGTTCAAACCTGTTAAACTCCGCTTGGAGTGCCACTACTAGAATAGGCTCAATCCTAATTAGTGATCTATTTCACTAACTAATACTCATAGAAATAGTTATTGTCAATTTGCCTCTTTCCAACCAAATGATGATAAAAATGTTTTATTTGCTTGTTAAGAATGCCGATCTGTTGTTGTCACTTTAACCAGATAGAATACCAAGGTTATCATTGTAATCTATTTATTTAGTACGCAGCCACTTCAATACAATAGGTTTTGCATAGAACATTATTGGAATTGAGAATTATCCAATTCAAAACAGTTGTAAAAATTACAAAGTGGACTAAAACCAGTTGTTATTAATCTAAAATATTGTTTTATCTTAATTTCAAATGTTTTTTTTATTATATCTCTAACTGCCAGACAAGCAGCACAAATCACTAAAAACTTTTAAAATTGAATTCACACATTTATTCTAATGAATACATATTTATTGTCTAGGGCATTTATTGTCCTTAGGACATAATGGTAAACAGCCACTAAAGCTGACATATGTTTGTAGAGATTTCATTATTTCTCTTTCACAAATACCCAAACCTTTTCCTTTCAATGCTTTGTAGACACCTTTTTTTAAATAGGTCGTAAATGACAAATCAAATATTGCTAGATTATTTCCCGTATGTATTTTCACATATATAAACAGCAGGGTTATATTCGTAGTTTTAAAAGAATTAGAAATTGTCTTAAAAAAGTAACTCACAAAAAGATATTTTTAAGAATTCATAAACATTAAGACATTTTTGATTGACATTCTTCATCGACGCAACATTCTCATTCTTTATATTCTCCTACCACTTTTCACTCTTGCAACCATATCTGTTTCTCAATATATATATATATGTGCCTTAAAAGTACCGAGTTTGAAGCTGTATTTACCAAGATAGAAATTAACAATGAATGTAACGTTAATTTTCTCAGAATACAAGGTGTGTCATAAAAGTATTGACATCGAAGCTGTATTTACCAAGATAGAAATAAACAATGAACGGAACGTTAATTTTTTCAGAATACAAGGTGTGTCATAAAAGTGCCGAGTTTGAAGCTTTACCAAGATAGAAATTAACGATGAATGTAATGTTATTTTTTTTTCAGAATACAAGGTGTCAAAAAGTACAAAAATCTCGATACTTTGTGACACATCTTGTATATATATATATATATATATATATATATATATACACACAACACACACACACACACACACACACATACATATATATATATATATATATATATATATAGATATATATGTATATGAATAAGATACAGAATATTATGTGAAATAAAAAGAATAAAATTTTTTCTGAGAAGGATACATTTTGCGGACCTTCTTCCTTTTATATATATATATATATATATATATATATATATATATATGATTTAATATCGCATAGGCGAGAAATCGTCCCAAGCACTATTAACTGCTGTCTCATTACACTAACTTTTATATATACAACCCAGCCACACACACACACACACACACACACACACACAACACATATATATATATATAATATGTGTGTTGTGTGTATGTGTGTGTGTGTGTGTGTGTGTGTAAGTGAGGGAGTGTGTGTGTGTATGTCCGGGTGTTTGAGTTTAGGAAGTGTTGCTGGACATTAATAAACACTGATAGGTGAGACGATTTCTTTCACTCTCGTCATCTTAGATTAAAATAAGACGTTTTGTTAGTTTTCATCGTCAGTTGCAATTTAAATAAACTTCTAGTTATAAAGTAATATCAATTTATAAATCAATTTTCAAGTCAATTATAATTCATTACTTGGAACAAACTTATTTTTATTTAGTTCTGCAGAATTTTTTGTTTTGCTATATGACTTTCAATTTATACAAAACATTAAATAAAGAACCGTTCAGTGAATAAATACCAACAATATGATACGTATTCATTATAATCATACATGAAATTAATCAAGTTTCCGTATATTTCTATGTGTCTAGTTTATTTATGCTTGCAATATATACATATATATATATATATATACATTGACTCTGATATGTCAATTGTTATGTGTATATAATATCTATATACATGTTTATATATATATATATATATATATATATATATATATATATATATGATTGTTTGGTTGTTATTAGAAGTATGAAAAAAATGAGTAAAATAAATGAAAAACTAGGATGTAGATTTTGCTGTAACTTTATTTTCTTGAATATATATATATATATATATATATATATATATATATATATATATATATATATATATATATATATAACACACACAACATATATATATATATATAAACACACACTCGCATATATATATATATATAATATATATATATATATATATATATATATATATAGAGAGAGAGAGAGAGAGAGAGGAGAAAAGATAGATATATAGATGAAGAAAGAGGAAGAGAGAGAGAGAGAGAGAGAGAGAGAGAGTGTGTGTGTGTGTGTGTGAGAGAGAGAGACTGACGGAGATTGATAGATATATGTATATGTGTGTATGAGTTCTTGTGGGTGTTTCATAAATATATGTCGAAGGTAAATATATATCTCTATCTATATACGCTGATGCCAGAATTTCAATATCTATTTGCTTATATATGTATATATATATATATATATATATATATATATATATGATATATAATATATATATGAATAAATTCCTCTTTCTGACTGATTTTTGATAATTTGAAGATTTCATATCCGACCTTATTGATATAATTTTCCCGAAATAAATTCATATCGGAACTAACAACGCATTTATTCATTTATATATAATATTCCGTATATATAAAATAGATACGCAAATATCTATGGGTACGTTTGAATTCTCAAATTAGTTGAATCCTATCAAGGAAAGATTTGATATCGTCCACATATTCAAACACATACACACACACACACACACGCACACACACATGCATATATATATATATTTGTGTGTGTGCATGTTCATATATATATATATATATATATATATATATATATATAGGCATGTATATATGTGTATATATATACATGCATCTTTACATATGTGTTGTATATATTTGAATATACATATATATATAAATTCATATATAACGTTTTGTGGGTTCAACGAAAGAAAATTAGAGTATATATATATATATATATATATATATATATATATATATATATATATATATATATATGTGTGTGTGTGTGTGTGTGTGTGTGTATGCGTATGGTATGTGTGCGTGTGCGTGTGTGTTTGTGTGTGTACATTTAGTCGTATGCATGTATGTACATATTAGATACACATCTCTCTCCTTCTCTATCTCTATATATTTACATATACGTAAATATATATCAACAAATATGTACATAGATACATAAATAAATATATATATAAATATAAATATATAGGCATAAAATCACACACACACACACACACACACACACATACACACACACGCAAATATATATATGTATGTATATATATATATACTTCAGGGTTATGTACTCATTCTGAATGACGTTATATCTACGTTACCCTAAGTTAGATATATATCAATGGTATTAAGCACTTTTTACTTATATTAATAACATCCCTACTGTTAATAATAATAATAATAATCAATAATAATAATAATAATATAATAATATATATATATATGTATATATATATATATTTATTATACACACACACACATATATATATATGTGTGTGTGTGTGTGTGTGTGTATCTATATAGATATACATAATCACACACAGACGTATGGAACTCTGGTGTGTGAAATACGCGGAAATCTTTAGACCATTTTTTTAAAAATATACAATTGAATGAAAAGTTTTCTTTTAGTATCTAACATATACAAGTGAAAGGTCATATATCATCAATTAAAGAGTACATAACTAAGATATATTGTCCTATAGTTAAAATGTGCTTAACTCCAATTATTCATCTCCCTCGTGAAAACTGAATATACGTATTCTAGCATGTGATTTTATTTATTTCTAAAATAAGCTGCGTATACAAATTATATATACATAACCTCAAAAACACGTTCCTTATATTTTCATACTTTCTTTTTGGCTACCAAATAATTTTCTTTTAGATTTCTTTCGATGTCACTCCTTCTATGTATATGAATATTTTGGAGGATATGTGCTTAATTGAAATCATACCTAATTTTGAAAATTAATTAGTTAATAATTAATGAATTTATGCGGGCATATATGTTCAACTGTAAGGCTAAACAAATCGAGAAAATGTCATTGTTTAGCCTTACATTTGAACATATATGCCCGCCTAAATTTATTAATTATTAACTAATTAATTTTCAAAATTAGGTATGACTTGAATTAAGCCCATATCCTCCAAAAATTGTCGGCTTAAAGCCATATAAAATAAACACATTTGTTTGTTTACTTACCTCATATATGAATATATATATATATATATATATATAAATTATATATATATATATATATGTGTGTGTGTGTGTGTGTGTGTATGTGTGTGTTTGCATATATGTTTGTATATATATATTGTATATACACACGCATATATACATATAGGTATGTGTATATATATATATGAATATATTTACTTGTATGCATATATTATATGTGTACGTATATATCTCTCTCTCAATTTCTGACACACTATATATATATATATATATATATATATATATATATATATATATTATATACAACACACACACACACACACATATATATATATATATATATATATATATATATATATATATATATATAGGGTTCGTTTTGAATCTTGTGTGTGTTATAGTGAAGCCTTAATTATCTGAATTAGGATCAGAAGATTGCATGATATATATTTGTGCTCAATATTCAATATTGGATTAAGAACATTAAAAAAAATTTATAATTTTTCTAAAAGGGATGATATACTTACACAGGTGCTGGTGATTACCACATATTCAAGAATTGTGTTGTACCTATATATATATATATATATATATATATATATATATATATATAGTATAGATATAGATATAGATAGATAGTCGTA
>CM042157.1:2297915-2300415 GCA_023376005.1 Doryteuthis pealeii
TGTCTTTGTTTTCCTTCTAGTGACTTAAAAATTCTCGCTGAGTAATTGGATTATTTCTTTTTAACCGATAAGGCTCTTTATTCGTTCTTTATCACCTAATTTTCCCCCTTTAATATTTTTACTTTCTTTCTTCCTTTCTTTTCGTGTCCTCTCTCTTTTCCTTTTCTTCCTGTTATCACACTTTTTACCCTATTTACATCTATCTAACTTTCTTAATTTTTCCTTCTTTTTCGTCTTCCTCTCTTCTTTTTCTTTTCTTTTTGGCAATTCTTTCTTTTTATCAACTTACAGCTTCTTTGTGTCTTCCGTTTCCTTTTCGAAACTGCTTCATCATGAAGATAGATAGCTTCGTCTTTACCAAATAAAACATGACTTTATTTTATTAGATAAATCTTCCTCTCTATCATTCTATGAATTTACAAGGTGTGTCATAAAAGTATCGAGATTGAAGCTGTATTTACCAAGATAGGAGTCAACAATGAATGAAACATTTTTTTTTTCAGAATACAAGATGTGTCAAAAAGTATTTAAAATATCCTACTTTTTGACACACCTTGTATATATTTTGATTTCTTGTTTTCCTTTTATGCTTATTTCATTATTGGCTATATTCTATTTTTTTATTTAATTGTCGCTTCCCTTTTATTTCCTACTAAATGGACTTCTGGGAATTCTACGGGTGACAACTAAGATCATTCATAATTGTTTGTCTCTATTTCTCTCATCTTTTGTTTTTGTCGTCTTAATCTATCCATTACGCGTTTATCAGTCATTTAGATTACCTTACATTTATATATATATTATATATATATATATATATATATATTATATAAACGATGAATACATACACTCCTTTATATGCATGTATACACATACCAGAGCATTAGGATAGGTTGATTTTTATACCAACACTAGGTTCAAACGGAGAAAGTTGCTAATTAACATAAAGAATAATTTTATTAAATATTTTTCGTTAAAACTTTACCAATGTTTGAGCAAACGCATTTAAATACTAACAAAATCGAATGTTTTGAATTTCGCTCAGTTACCGAAAAATAAGTAGGTCAGATTAAACCGTAGTTTTGAAGAAAAAAACATGTAAAAAAATAGGCTTAATAAAAGATTTTATTTCATTCTTGGTAGATTAAATAAAAGTAAATAAAAAAGAAAATGCTGCAAAAGATTTAATTTAAGAAAGTATAAATATTAACCACATTCGACCTCGTTTTGAGCAGAAACTACCGTATCAACACGTTTTGTTGTTTACATTTGAATTTCATTTGAGCTGGTTTTATATGCCAAAAAGGATAAGAATTAAAAAGAGAATAAGGAATTGGCCAACTATTTACAATTTGATCCTCCATTTTATCCTTTAGTAACTATATATTATTATATATATATATATATATATATATATATATATATATATATATATATATATTAACTTTATATTCTCTAGATAGACCTATTTAATATGCATCCACATTTTTATCATTTTCTATTCGTAGTTGCTTTTCAATATGAGCCTGAATAAAAGATACAGTCGATGGAGTGTAAATACACTGAATCTGGTGCATAGTAATTTCTGGGTGCTCCTTCTGATCAATCGACTGGTCATGTCAAGCCCTAGCACTTGTATATATCAAACCCCTGACCCTTTCTAGAAGGCGGTAACTGATGATTTAATGTCCTGTGTATGACGTTAAACTGCATCTAGTGTTGAGATTCCAATTCTGGAGCTCATGGGAATGTGAAATACACCTTTTTTGTCATTACTCCCAGGTCCACTGAACCGGAGTGGTAGTACCTGTTAGTGCCCCATGAAGTTTAAAAAGGTGTTTTAAAATTATTTCGAAAAATGAACACACAACAAGAATGAATAAAACAAAATGTCTTTGGCATAATATAACCCAAGGGTTGACATGGTATACAATCAAACCAACCAACATCCATGCTAAGTCTCTACCATCGCCATCATCATAGTCTTTTCCATCATCATAGTGTACACTATATTCTCCACCATTATATTTCTCTCTATCATTATAGTCTGGACCATCATATTTCCATCATCATAGTCTTCTCCATCAACATAGTCTACACCATATTCTCCAGCATCATAGGCTTCTCTATCATCATAGTCTACACCCTATTCTCCATCATCATAGGCTTCTCCATCATACCCCTATCCATCATCATAGTCCACACAATCATATCTCCATCATCATATTCCTCTCATCATCATAGTCCCCTCCATTGTTTTTGTAGTTACAAAATGCGTTCTGCGAGCCCTTCTAAGTAATAATCTGCCACCCTCGTCTATTTCTTCTACCAACCAATGTATTTAAGCATTCGGACCAAGACAATTCCACCAGAGTAAAAGACTTGGCATTAGTTGAGTTTATATCATGTTTGGTGTAATTTTTTTATTTATTCAAACTTTACTACCATCCATATCAAGATGCGCTATGGATTTGTTTCAAAAATTTTCGTAAAATAGTCT
>CM042157.1:2305415-2317915 GCA_023376005.1 Doryteuthis pealeii
ACCGATCTACAAATTTATCACTTTGTAATCTTCATAACACGGAAGGATGCGATGGTTTACGATCCTTATTACCATCAAATCATCCTTACCGTGGGAAAGTTATTCCCAATTTTCATTCTTACAATGGGGGGAGGAAATGATTTTCGATTTCAACTATCTTATTATAATGGCAATTGTGTATTTGTCTGTCTGTGAAGGAAATTATATTAATACTCATGACACAATTCCCTTAGTTATTTACGTTATATTCTACATTATTTTATTTTTTAAAATTTAAACCCCATTTATTAATAAAATAGCTTTATATTATCAATACTGTTGACCATATCTACGTAAGAATTGTAACTATATATACAACAAAATAGCGGCTAACAGTGTTAATTTGCTATCAATTATTATTATTATTATTATTATTATTATTATTATTATTATTATTATTTGATATTAAAAAATTTGATTCTAATAAATATCTGCTAAGTATTATTTATTTCTAATTGCTTGGTTTTATCTTAATGAATAATGAGCGAGGTTCACAGGGGTAAATCTTTAAAAGAAATTCATCAACAAGAAGAAATAATTGTAATTTTATTCTTTATTCATATTTTAACTAAGTCGTTAATTTTGGAAAATTTAGCAATGAAAGACGGGAGTAATGGAAGAATGTTTCCGTTGTTTGATTCTTTGATAATACCCCTTCAGTTTCAAATCTTTTATCTGCATTCTTATTTAGTTTCATTAGCCTTTCTAATTTAATATAATATTTCATTACATTAAAACTAAAATACTTGCACTCGAGGGTGCATACATTTGCTAGTTTAGATAAATTAGTTAATTTAATGATTACTTACCGCGATTAAAAAAAAAAGACTAACTTAAAATATAGTGAAAATATATGCTTTCAATGAGAGTCTTTTATCTTCAAACAGCTCAGTTGAAAGGTTCAAGTGAACATTGAGTCAGATTTACAGATTTGAATGTACGATCTTGCATAAAATATTTCAAATATGGATAATAAAAAGAATGACAAAGCTCATATATCATTTACAATGTCAAAAAGTATATTCTTAACATCAAAATGCCATAATATGATCAAGAATATTCTAGTTTATAATAAATTACTCTTTTTTTTTTTAAATGAACGTAGGAATGTACCAAACATGTACACTTTTATAACTGATCATATACTTTAAAAAGTCGGATAATTTGATGTTTGAATTAACTGTTTTTCTTTGTAACAATTCTTTATGTTCGTTATTTCTTTTTTGTGAGATTCAAAAAAAAAGTTTTTTCTTCAATATGGCCTAAACTGATCACGTGACTTACTTTGGTACGTAGTATATATGTATGTGTGTTTATTAAAAATAAAAAGATTTTTAAGAAAATTTTTTAACTTATTTCAACTTCCGTTATTCCAGCACCAAATATTCAACATTACTTTCTAAACAATAGTCGTTGGGGTGGCTTAAAGACGGTATCAGTCAGACAGCGAGGGAGTATATCCCTTTTTAAGAAGCAAAAAATTAAAGGAAATTGTTTTTGTTGTCTGAAGCGGAGCGATACAACTACCATAAGCTCCTCACTTTACGGCATAGATCCCTGTACTAATCATACACTGAGTTAGCGAAGGCTGGTATCGAACCCAGAACCTTGTGGTTCCTAGTCGGACGCTCTACTGACTGAGCTATACAAAGTTTAGTTTATTTGATAACATGAAATTTACATTCTATGAATCTAAAATACGTTTCATGAACCGGATATGTAATAAAAATAAGTTTCCGTTGAGATTTGAACTCCCATCTTTCATTAATTCGTGTTGAACTAACAATTAACTGACAACAATGTCAAATGTCAAATATTTGGGCAACTCAATCTAATATGGATTACATTAGATGCAAACATAGACATATACACAAATACATATACGATAATAGATTGTTATCATTATATCGCTAAAATTATAATCTGGGTACATCAACTTTTTCGAATTCATATACTGAGGATGTATATATATTATATATGTGGCCTGACACGAATATTAGTTGAAGTTATGATTTAAATATTCTGTATATGATATTTGATATATAATATATATATATATATATATATATATATATATATATATATATATAGGTATGTATATATATATATTTAAAGGTATAATATATATATATATATATATATATATATAATATATTATATATATATTTATAAAGTAAAAGTAAAGTCGACGAGGCGGATTTAAAGTCGTATCAGCCAGTCAGCGAGGATTCTATCCTTTTTCAATAGCGCTAGACCAAGGAGATTGTTTTAGCATTTGAGGTGGGGCACCACACCTACCATCAACTCCTTACTTTACGCACAAATCTCTGGGCTACTCATACGCTGAGTTGGCGAGGACCGGTATCTACCGACTGAGCTAACCCAGCCAGGTATATATATATATATTATATATATATATATATATATATATATATATATATATAGGCATATAGGTATTTATATATATATATATATATATATATATATATATATATAGCTATAAATGTATATATACATATATATATGTGTATATATACATTTATATGTATATACATATGTAGATATATAGATAGATATATATATATATATACATAAGTCAAGAATCTATTATATTTACGCCGTTTAATAAGACCATTTAAAAAATGTCCAACTTTAGTTTTCGTCATTTTTAAATTCCCATTTACCTTCCCGTTTTTTCATTCTATTTTGTTTCGGGTTATTTCCGTGTTTTTATTGGAATGTCGAGTTATCATTCTTTTCTGCTATAAACCAATCCATTAACTAAAATTATAATTTTTTAAACGGATTTTCCTTTCTTTTACATTAACACTTCCATTGTTACATTTTAGTATTTGCTTAAGTTTAAAAAAAAGATCACTTTATGTTTAAAAAGGAACAAATATTCACTTCAAATAATAATGTAAAAGCAAACATTAGTCTATTGAAAAGCCTCCATAGAAAGTGATAATATCATTTTAAGTAATGATGATGCTGCCATTGTTATCTTTAATAGTTTTATAGGAGTCATTTTATTATGTTCTTATTATGTATCATTATCATTTAGGAAGCGCGTGGTGCAATGGTTAAAGTCATGGGAAACTCGTCGCCCCGAGTTCAAATCCTAGATGTGGTAATTGCATTTCACTTAACGCTAATATCCTTGGGAAAGGTATGAATTCTACTCTCCCTCCATCTATGGATGAATAGTAGGGCAGACTGGGCTCTTTAACCTTGGTTAGGCAACCGGTCTAGGAGAAGGTAAACTCTGAATTCAAACCTGCTGAACCTCGCTTAAGAAATTGACCTTGTGTCATATCCAGCTCGTGCGGAGGGGTTGGTATATATATATATTATGTATCATTATTATTATCATGCATATTATGTTGTTACTTCTAAATGTTTATGATAGTGCTGATGATACTGAATATGTTAATACTGGCGATGCTGTTAATCATGTAATTGATTAATACTTTTATGAATATTCACAAAAGGGTCTATCAGACGACGATGTCTAAGACTCAAATTATATTGCAGACATAAATAAATATTTCTCTTTTCTACACTATTTATTGTCTTTATTTTTCTTTTAGATTTATCCATTCGTCTCCTTTTTATTAGGACTAGTACAAAATAAAAAAAACACCCTCCGGGCGATGAAAAAATAGATTTTTGAAATATATTGCCTGAGGGGTGAGAGTAAAACATTCAATGTCAGCGAGTTTGTAAATAAAATCATCAAATTCATTAAAGGAGTAAAAAATAAAACAATTTGAAATGTAAACTTTAAATATGTATTAAAATAAAACAAACTATATATAGATATATAATACCAGTTATGTATTTATTAAAACTTGTTTTAAAAAAACAATGAGGACTGTCTAATTTTGCATGTTCAAATTCTGAGTGTATTTATTCTATGTTATGACGATTTTGGGTAATGTGACATAAACAGTGACGTAATTTTTGTTACTGACAAAAACCGGGAGCGAATCTTCGTTATTAATAGATCATATGTGCGGATTTGATTTGAAATGTGGATTTGGAATAAGTAAAGAAAAGGATGAAAAGAAAAATGGATAACCCCAAAAATGGAATGACATCAAAGAAAGACAAAATAAGGAGAAAAGGTGATTTCGAAATTTTATTAGAGGAAATATTTTTATCCTTTCACGTATTTCACTTTTTACTCTTTATCGCTTTTTTTATTGGAACCATAAGATACCGATACACTTCAGTCATTTAAAATTTAAATCAATTTACATTGCACAAATTAGCAACATATTTTTTTATCAAAGGAAACACAAAGAATAATAACTCTCTCTCTCTCTCTCTCTCTATCTATCTATCTCTCTCTCTCTCTCTCTCTCTCTCTCTATATATATATATATATATATATATATATATATATATATAATGGATTTGATATCCCTTAAATAAAGTTTCATACGTACTTGCCATCATCAGACGGTCAAAATGTTAAGGTTTTTTAAAAAAACGGTGGCTTGCTTACTTTCATATGCTACTACTCTGATATTTTAGCGTTGAGCACCTTCATATGCTAATACATTTCACATTCATTCTCCATTCATTTCTTCATTATATATATATATATATATATATATATACATATACATATATATATATATATATATATATATATATATACTACAACACATACACTCACCCCCCCATATATATATATATATATATATATATATATTATATATATATATATATATATGTATATTTGTGTGTGTGTGGGGTGAGTGTATGTGTTGTAGTAAATATACTTACCTCATTTACTCTCGAACATAACTTCTAATGTTTAAAAGAATAATAACAAAAGAAGTAGTAATGTAAGTTCAATTGCTCAATTCCAGTAATTTGGTTGTTTAATGGCATATGGACCTTTGTGAGTTATCTGATGCCAAAGCCATCCTTGTACAAGAATAGTAATCGTACTATTTAACCAATATCTAGGATTCTTTGTGCGGATTTGTCAAAATACCCAATGATTATTAACACAAAAAAACTAATCAATCAATAGATCGAAGTTTATTCGATGCAGTTTATATCGATTTACATTTGGCAGTCAATGCAAAAAAAAACATAAACCCTTATTAATAGGAATTAGTTCCATCGGCATTTATCTTAATCAAGATATTGTAATCATGATAAACTATTTCTATTCATAACTTTGATGCCTCTCAGAGATTTGTACTATGAGGTCCTGTACTAAATTGATATTTGAAGAGGAAATGGACTTTAACTTTCATTATATAATATAGAATATCAGATACATCAAGATCGAGATACTTCCAGACCTACCCTGCCACTTCCAGACCAATCTAAATACTTCCAGACCTATCCAGTACAGCTGATGATCTACACTGTTCTTAATATGAAAAAAAAAAACCAAAAAACGAAAAGGCGCGGGTTATTCCATGTCAAATCATCCATGCTATATTACCCAGCCCCATCATTTTTTCTGAAATGTTGTCTAGGTGTTAAAGTGAATGTTAAAGTTTTACAACCCCCAAAATCTGAGCTTCCAATTCCAGCTATCTTTTTGGTACAAAAAATGTTCAATATATGTGAAATAATAATAGTAAAAACATTTTTGTCCTAGATGCAGTGCCACATCGGGATATTGATATTGCTATGAAAAAATCAGAAATTATCACTAACTTAAAATTGGTTGAATTTAAGCCTCTTTGGATTCCCCCGGGCAAAAATGCGTTTATAAACCAATTTTTAGGAGTGGGGAAACTCTAGAACTCATTTTACAGATAAAAATAGATTACAAAATGTCACCATTTTTCGCCAACTATGAGTCAAATAGTGCTCCTACTGTTCTATTTCGAGAAGAGCTTTCGTCATTAAATAATCCCCGCAAGTTGATATGCCATTAAACAAAGGAACGGAACCAATCTAAATTTCTTCCAGTAAATGTTTTCATCTACCGTTTTATATACCATAGATTATCTAAACTTGCAAATGTATGCATCCCCCAAGTGCAAGTATTTCAGTTTTAATGTAATGAAATATTAGAAAGGGTAATGATGCTAAATAAGAATGTCGATAAAAAGCTTTTTAAAAAGATTGGGATATAATAAATAAAGAAAATAGAACAACCCAAATGTACTCTTCCATCACTCTGTCTTTCCTTGCTACATTTTCCTAATTTAATCATTTATCTAAAATAGGAAGTAAAGAATAAACTGGCAGTTATTTTTCTTGTTAATGGATTTCTTTTAAAATTTGTTTAAAGAATTTTGCTCATATTCATTAAGATAAAATCAAACAATTAGAAATCAGTAATACTAAGTACATATTTATTAAAATCAAATTTTTAATATCAATATGTAAATTGGCCTTCCCGTTCACGCTGTAAACCGCTATTTTGTTGTATATATAAATACAACTGCATGTTATTAGTATGTAAACAGTTTTCTTGATAATTGAGGTTTAAATAAAAATAAAATCATGGAGAATGTGACGTAGATAATTAAGGGAATTGTGAATTGAATGGTAATGTAGTTTTGGTTACTGAAACATCAATCTCTATTATAATAAGATATATAGCACCGACATGTTATTTGTTTCATCTCTGTAATCCCATAAAGGGGTGTCTTGAAGAAGATCATAGAATATAAGAACTTAGACATTGTATCTATTGCTTTTTCAATGGCATATAAACACATTATGGGTTATTTAATTCCAGAATTTTATTCATTTGTAAATGTTTGATTGTAACAAATATATTTGCAATGTTCATTGCAGTTTTTTGTGAAATTGCTCTTTTTATCTATTTTTACTTATATGATATAAAGTATTCCTATCTAATACTAATAATTTGCACACAGTTATATGGTTTTATGTATTCCTATCTAATGCTAATAATTCAAGAAATTATATGGTATCAAGTAATTATTCCTATTTTGTAATAATTATTTGTTTGCACACATTTATATGATATCAAGTATTCCTATCTAATATAATATCTTTAGTCAGGGAGTAAAGCAAGGAATTATTCTCTGGGTATTTCTAACCTTTTACCAAACTAAGCAAAGAATAGTAAATGATTTCTGCAATTTTATGAAGAGCAACTTTAAACTAGTGTGCATAGTAATTGCCAGATATCTTCACATTAGTGTGTGTGTGTGTGGGGGGGGGTACGTGGCATAGTGGCAAACGTGCTGCACTTGGATATCGTAGTAAGTAAGTTCGAACTCCAGTTGCGCTATTACATTCACTTTCACTTTCATTTTCACATTCACTAATCCTCGAGGTATTTGTTAAAATAGTACAACGGCTATTCTTGTACAATGATGGCTTTATGCCATTAAACAATGAAACCAAATCAATTACTAGAATTGAATAATTGAACTTACATTACTTCTTCTTTTGTTTTTATTTGTGTAAGAACTTTATGTTTACTTTGAGAAAACTATGTCCCTAATTTGTACAATTTAAATCAAATTAAATTAAAAATGACAGAAATGTATCAGCTGTTATAAGTTATTGTTCGAACCAAGAGAAACAATAAAGAGTCGAAAGTGAAATACTTGAAAGGATAAGAATATTTCATCTAATAAAATTCCGTCATCACCTTTTCTCCTTATTTCGTCTTTCTTTGATGCCATTCCATTTTTTAGGGTTATCCATTTTTCTTTTCTTCCTTTTCCTCATTCCAAATTCACATTTCAAAAGATTTTTCTTGTTTATGTTAATTACTTAGAATTTTGGTTTTATTATATATTTATTTTATTCTATTAAAAAAAATTCTTTTCACCTACTTTTCTTTCGATTTTCTATCATTTTCAGGTTCTCGCATTTTGGAATTCATTTCTTTTCTGTTTATTTTTGGTTTCGTTTTTCGTTGTACCAATTTTCCGACGATTTTCCCAATTTCGTCATAACTTTTCCTTAATCATTTATTCTTTCGATTTTTTTTATGCTCTATTTCTTCCGCTACGTCAATTTTCCTTTTTTTTCTTTTCGGGTTGCATAGCTTATATATAAAATCTCTTTCTGTTCAACTAAGTGTATATCTATCTATCTATCTATCTATCTATCTATCTAGAAAACATATCTATCTATCTATCTATCTATCTATTTATCTATCTATCTAGAAAACATTATCTATCTATCTATTTATATATCTCGAACACCTATCTATCTATCAATCTATCTATCTATCTATAATATCTATCTATAATATCTATCTGTCTATCAATCTATATATCCATCTATCTATCAACCAATCTATCTATCTATCTATCTATCTATCTATAACACCTATCTATCTATCAATCTATCTATCTATCTTTAACACCTATCTATCTATCAATCTATCTATCTACCTATAACACCTATCTATCTATCTATCAATCTATATATCTACCTATTTATAACACCTATCTATCTATCCATTTATAACATCTATCTATCTATCTATCTATCTATCTATCTATCTATCGATCTATCTATTTAAAAACATATCTCTCTCTCTCTCTCTATCTATCTATCTAGAACAGTTATCTCTCTCTCTCTCTCTCTCTCTCTCTCTATCTATCTATCTATCTATCTATCTATCTATTTATTAATCCATTTATCTTGATTTTCAACACATATTAACTGGTTTTAATCTCATTTCCTTTCTTTATTTTTCCTTTTTCGCTCAGTTAATTTTTTAAGATCCAATAATATCATTCAGAGATTAGTTTCACTTTTTCATTCCTTCTCTTTCGTTTGTTATTCTGCCTAGTGATATGCTCACTAGTGATATGCCTTTTTTGTTTATATGAGAAATTCACTCGCTTTCATTGATTATCTTTTAAAAAGTTATTTACTATATTTAATAAGTTCAGCGTATTTTTCTTTTTTTCTTTTGTCGGGGGATATTTTCTTTTCCTCTGTCTCTCTGTCTTTTCCATATATTATTTGGTAGTCTAGGATTTATTTATAAGTTAAGGTTTACGTATTTCTTCTTCTTCTTCTTCTTCTTCTTCTTCTTCTTCTTCTTCTTCTTCTTCTTCTTCTTCTTCTTCTTCTTCTTCTTCTTCTTCTTCTTCTATGTAACACAAGAAACCCCTGAAAGAAGAAATTATCATTATAAAAGAATACTCAAATATTGCTAAATATTTGCTTCCTTAATTCATTTTCTAAAAAACAACTCTCTCTCTCTCTCACACACACACACACACACACACACACACACACACACACACATATATATATATATATATATATATATATATATATATATATATATATTATATATATATATATGTGTGTGTGTGTGTGTGTGTGTGAGTGAGTGTTTGTTATTTATATATCCTTTCTTGCTTCTTTTCTATTACTTTCCCCAACTTCTAGGATATCTGAATTTTCTTTTTTCTCTCCAAGATATTTTGAATTCCAAATAGAAACCAACATTTCTCAACTCGTAGCCATGTGTACAAGGTGGTTATTGAGTGGTTCATCTCACAAGTTACCCAGTGTTTGCCAAAAATACATCACAAGAAAATACAGAAAAGATTTTCTTTGAAGAAGCCATTTCCAGAATTAATCTCTCATAACTTTTAACCTGTATCTTATAAATTCGCAATCAAACTGCACTTAAATATTCTAACATGTGTATATCAAGTGGACTGTGTTGTGGTTTTTCAAAACTTGAGAATTGGATAAACTCTAAAACAATTATTTAAACAAAATATTTCTTAATTTGTGTGTGCTTGGTACTTTCACACACACACACACACACACACACACACACACACACACACATATATATATATATATATATATATATATATATATATATATATACAGAGAGAGAGAGAGAGAAAGAGAGAGAGAGAGAGATTTGTCGAATACCTCACTCCTTTGTATGTGCATCATCTGCACATCATTAAAACAGAAATCTGCACCCCACATCTATATATATATATATATATATATATATATATATGTGTGTGTGTGTGTGTGTGTGTGTGGTGTGTGTGTGTGTGTATGTGTGTGTGTGTGTGTGTGTGTAAGTTGAAAAATGGAAATGAATCCGACAATAATTTGAAAGGATAAATAGATTAAGTAAAGAAAATGTTGAATGGATAAAATTAATTTAATGAATTACCAACACGTGGTTCGGCCAGACGTTTGTTCATGTACACATTGTATTCTATTTATTATTAATTTAAATATGAAATAAAATAATGATATATATAGTATACAAAGAAAAACGGCCTACTTCAGGGAAAAATGTTTGATATTTGAAGTTAAACTGGTCAAAATACAGAAATTTTTGAAGTGCTCGAAAAATAATTTTTTTGAGACGCTTATAGTTGGAGAAATAGAGTGATGTTTTGGGGACAGTTACGGTTAAGGAATAAAGATTATTCGGTGAAGATATTTGAAAAAAGGGAGAATTTTTAATTTCATAAGTAATATTATTATTGACTTGTACAAAATTGTATACTTAAGTATTTAATAATTTTATAAGTTGTATACTTAAATACTTTATGATTTTATAGTTTAGAATACAATGTGTACATGAACAAACTCTTGGTCAAAACACGTGTTGGTAATTCATTAAATTCATTTTATCCATTCAACATTTTCTTTCCTTTATTTATTTATTCATTTATTTATCCTTTCAACATATATATATTGAAGAGGCATGATATGCCGAAACACGTGTCTGTGGATGACTTTATTAATATATATATATATATATATATATATATATATATATATATATATGGGGGGGGGGGAGAAATCTGAGGAGGTTAATCCGACAATATGTGGAGAAAGGTAGACAAACACGGGATGTTATGGAAACTGGATGTTTATTGTCGACGATGCAACGTTTCGGTCTATTAGACCTTCTTCAGGACTTGAATATAGTTCTTGCTTCAATGATGGACATTCTCAAAATGGTGAAAACAGGAGGTTGTCAGTAGGGGGAGGGGTGGTTGGGCGTGGGTAGTGGATTTTCTTCTCTCTAGATGGGGAGTGTTAGAATGGTAATGCAGGTGTTTGTCCAGAATGTTGGATTGTAAGAATTGGTCAAGATAAATTTGTATGTGTATGTGTTTGTGTGTCTGTTTTAATTGTTTTTATATATATATATATGTGTTGGAGAACTGGATTTGTCATTAGATTATATATGTGTGAGTTTTTTTTGTAAAGTGGGGAAATGGTAAGAATTGTTAAAAAAAGAAAAATGATAGATAGATAGACAGGCAGATATTAACAGATTATAAATAAATAGACAGACACGGATGATATTAACAGATTAAAGACAGCCTGATAAATCAAAATAGATAAAGGTAGGTGTATATTACAATATATATGATACATCCTATTATAATGGAGATTGTGTGTTTTTCTGTCTGTAACCGAAACTATATTATTAATCGAGTCACAATTCCCTTTGTTATTTTCATCACATTCTCCATGATTTTATTTATATTTAAACCTCAATTATTAATAAAATTGCTTCACCTTTTTATTAGTGTTGTCCATATCTACATACAAATAACATGCAATTGTATTTATATATACAAAAAATAGCGGTTTGCAGTGTGAATGGGAAGGCTAATTTGCATATTCATATTAAAAATGTGATTTTATTAAATATGTGCTTAGTATTATTGATTTCTAACTGTTTGGTTTTATTTTAATGAATATAAGCAAACATCTCTTCAATGAATCTTAAATGAAATCCATTAACAAGTAAAAATAACTGTCATTTTATTCTTTATTTCCTAATTTAACTAAATAGTTAAATAAGTAAAATTCAGCAATGAAAGACGGGAGTGATGGAAGAGTAAGTTTCATTTCTATTGTTCTATTATACCCCCACTCTGTTACATATCTTTTTATCTGCCTTCTTATTAGACTTTCTAATTTAATACAATATTTCATTACATTAAAACTTAAATACTTGCACCCGGAGGGTGCATATATTTGCTAGTAATAATAACATTAATAATAATATCGCCACTATTATAACATTGTACAATTTTTACAATTTCAATACAATAACGTGTATTTCAGAAAATTGGTGTCATTCCATAATCTAATAACTTGACCAATTCTCATTCAAATAATCTTACATTTTTAACACTAATGTGTAGAAAGAACACATAATTCTGTGTTTAATCTTTTTTGAAATATAGAAATTTCATTAAAAGAGAAAGAAAATGCATTAATACATAAAACCTAGATTTTTAAATTGCTTCTACACATCCTGTAAAATCTTTATGATCAGAATTAAAATCTTGTTCAAATGGAACAAGATTTAATCAAGTAATTAGATAACGAAATGATATCAATATTTCTGAAACACTCTGCACACCTGAAATGATGCTGTTCTTGTGTATGTGTGTGTATGTGTGTGTGTCAGTAAGTATGAGTGTATGTGTATGTGTATGTGTCAGTAAATGTGTGTGCAT